>PVKA01001198.1:0-155101 GCA_004027165.1 Ctenomys sociabilis
ACTGCAAATATTCACATAACTGTTTTACTTTAACCTTTACTCCTTGCACCTTTAATGCTTTGCTTAAACTGTTGACAAAAATCTCATGTTCACTTAATGCCTGTCCCTCTGTCTGAGGGAAGGGGAAAAAGGAATGCCGTCCACTTACCAAGGTTCAGAAGGGCCTCTTTTACTTTCACTCTTGCGCGCTCACTCAGACGGTTCCATCGCTGAATCCTCCATACCAGGAGCCCTACACGTTGGGCGACACTTGTCCCATCCAGTGGGTCAGTCGACGAGGGTCACCTGGGAGAGGAGCGGTAAATGAAGGAGGGGACAAAGGACAGGAGACGCGAGAAATGGAGACAAGACAGGATTCTGATCAAGTCTTGTTTATTCAAAGGACACTCTGGGTGTATATAGTGGAGGCATAGGGAAATGACATCAGAGGGTAAAAGGCACAAGTAACTAGGCAACCGGGCTATGACAGGAAGTCCCACCTCCGGGGCATAGCAGGAGACTTATGGGAAATAGGTGGGGTAAGAAGTATTAGGAACTTAACGCAGCAGAGGAATGGAAACTTAAGAACATGGCTGAGACTGTTATAAAGTGGGTGCGAGTCACAGGTTTCCCACACGTGGTCTTTTGGTGGGGCTTTCCCTCCATCCATCAATTCCTCCTTCTGTAGGGAGCAACAGTGTGGGGAATCACAAGGGTCCCCCTCTTGCTCAACACACTCAGGCTATGGTCCCTACTCATCATGCCATCCCCCACCATCACCCACATCTGACACAGCTTGAATATCTGTGTCCTTCTACTTCCTCACCGACCATTCCAACACTTGCCAAGTACCTCACTGATGCCTTTCGGCTGATGAGGAAAGCTGATCTACTTATGAGAATGGACATTCACATGAGTGTAAGTTGAAAAGAAGGAAATTCAAAAGAAGATGCAGGAGTAATGTATCAAGAACACAGAAAGGTCTAGGGATGCCTGAAGACCACGGACCTCCCGCCAGAGAGATAATGCGATACACATGTGTGTGTTCCATAGAATGGATAACATGTAAATAAGAACAAAAATGTACAATAGATGCTGTGATGGAGGAAGGAACTGTTCAAAAGGAAAAGGGAACAAGGGAGATGGGTGGGGAGGAGAAAGGAAGGACAGGAAAGAAAAAAATGAGAAAAGAAGGATAAAATGAAAATGGTGCTCTGTGAAAGGGGAGGGGAAGGGGGTTTGAAAGCAGGGCCCAGAAATGGGGGAAAAACAGGAATAAAGGTATATCATGTACAGGTACAAGCTCTCCTAAGGAGTGTGCTCATTGTGTGTACCTGAACTGTACCAAAATTAACTAAATATATGTATGCTAGCACACATACACACACATGCACACACAAAAGAACAAAGGCTGAGGGAGATGGTCAGTTCCAAGCATGGGATGGGCTTGGCCTCTTCCTTCCTCCTCCTCCTCCCCTTCCTCCTCCTTATTCACTTCTTTCTGTTATTTTTATCCAACTGTTATTTCCCAACCTGCATCCTTTAAGCTGTATTTTCTCACAACGCTGAGATACAAAAATGGTGGCTCCAAGTGGCTCCCTTGTCCTCAACTTCCAGTGCCCCCTGGGACCCACAGCTGACCCCACACTACCTCTTTATCCCATAGCTTTAAACCCTAAGACAAGAAGACACTGGGTTCCTCAGGTCCTCCTTCTGAATTAGATCAGATAGCTTGTCAGGCCCCAAGGAACTCCCACCTCAGACGCATGGAGGAAGGCCTCATTTTCAGTGCATATGCAAAGTAGGAATAAACTAGCATCTTTAGGACAATTTCAGCGCATAGCGTGTAATATTTAATCAGCTCAGGGAGGCTTGGGCCCCTTGTCTCCTTTATGAGCTGGGTCTCTAGTGGCCCATCTGTTAAACAGTCGCTATTTGACCTGCCTTCTCTCACAACTTCTTGTTAAGAAGATCAAAGGAAGAAATGTCTGCAATGGTGCTTTAAATATGAAATGTCAACCTCAGTGTCCAGTGACAGGAAATTGATTAAATAAGTCATGACAGAACTGTGCAATGGAACACCAGCTCACCAATAAAATGCAGTGGTAGCAGATTATTTATGTGGCAAGATGTTTAAGCCTTTACTAAATGGAAAAAGTGAATTCCAAATGGTACACATATTATGGTTTACTGGTGAGCATGCAGAAGCACAATTTTCTCTTCTTTGGAAACATATTCACTAAAATAGCAATGGTATACTCTGGATGGTGATTGATAATTTCAAATTTTATCCTAGTTTTTGAGGTATGATTTGTAAATTTTCTTCAATAAACATCTATCATTTTTGCAATAAGGAAAAGAAATGAAGGTTATTTAAAATATAATGTAATGCAAAGCTGTAATTTTCTTATGAAAAAAAAAACTGCTTTTATTTTTTAGATCCCACCATGCTAAGCATATGTATGGGATTCACTAAATCATTTTGGACTCCCAGGCAGAATTGCATAGAAACACGCAGGTGTTGCTACATGTGTCTGTGACCATTAGATGGAGTCACCTGCTGCCCTGCCCAGGCTTTCTCAGTTGTGCTTGCCTGGAGGCAGTACTGAGACCCCAGACCTTACCACCTGAGAACAGTGACAGGAGGCTCAGAGTGGAAGAAGCCCACAGCCAGAGGGTGCTGGGCGCTCTGCTGGTGTACATGGGGCTTGGGACACGTGCACCGTCTGAAGGGGAGGCCGAGGGTCAGAGCGATTCTCCCGAAGTGGGGTGCTCCTCCCTCCATTTCCACCACCTGCTGCTGCATCCAGGCTCCTTTCAGAGGTCTCTCACTTCCCAGCCCACTTCCAGCCTCCAAAGCCTGGGCAGAGCAGGCACTAGGATAAGAGAAGACATTCAATTTGGCAAAGACCTGCAAGCTCTTGCGGTTGGAAGGTGATATGGTTTGTGCCTAGTCGTCCCCCCAAAGCCTCAGGCAGTTATGGGGCAGACTTCTAGAGTTTGTGATTAATTCATGATCCAATGCTGGGATTAAGGGTGTGAGTGCTGCACCTGGCCTGGGATGATAGCTTGAGTGCAACGTAAGGGAGACAGACTTGTTCTCTGTTGCCACTGTTGCCGCTACACCTCCCTTTTGCTCTTGCCGTTCTGCTGTTTTCTGCCGCCATGAACTGCTGCCTTCTGCCATGTGCCCCTCTGCCTTGGAGCCAGCTGAGTATGGGCTGAAAGCTCCACAAACTTTGAGCTAAATAAACCTTTCCTTCCTTAATTTTGGGTGTCAGATATTTTGTCCCAGCAAGAAGAGAAAAGTAACCAAGACAGTAGCCATTGATTGGGGTGACACCCACAAGAGAAATGAATGCCTGGGGACCAGAGGCTAAGAGAGTCATTGCCATGGCATTTTGCTGTTTATGGTACGCATCCCCCTTCTTACTCGTGCTTCTGCCCCAGTGGGCCTGGGACTGGCAGGAAGAGGCCCAAGATGCTCCATTTGTGGAGGGTCCAAGGGGAAACCCTGGTGCTAGCATGTCACTGACTTGAGTGACTGTCCCTGGTAACTCTAAAGATGTTCAAGACAAAAGTAGTGAAGTCCAGACTTCAACATTAACCTATTATGGACAGGAAAGCTGAAGAGTGTGCCATTGACACGTGATATCAGACCTCAGAGATGGTTTTGGCATACTCTTTTTACTTTTATGATGTGCTTGAGCTCTTCTGCATACATGGCAGAATTCCATTAATCTGACAAGTCTATAAAATCCTTTGCAACTAATTTTATAGTGTGTTTACAATTTTTCAGGCTGAGTTATTTATTGGTGATTTTTTTTTCTGATACCTTTCTTTCTGAGCTGGTCTTCTCTTTCCCAAAATAGGATTGCTCACTTCTTTTTTTTTTTTTTTGCGGGGGGGAGGACCTGTGACCACTGTTATCAGGACAAATAAATACTTATTTATTGGTGCTGAGCAGGTAGCAACAAAGTTCTGAACCTTACCAGCTTTAGTAGAAACACACTTTTAGAACTAGAATCCCAACCTTTTCATTTTATGGTTGAGGAACCTGAAGCCCAAGGTCATCCCACCTATTGAAGAACTAGATGAATCAAGCCTTCACCAACCCTTTCCATGTAGTGCCTTCCTGAAGGGTTGAACAATCTTTGGCTGGTGGGGAAAGGATGCTGGTTCTACACATGGACCAGCCACTCCAATTGTCAGGTCAGGCTTCCTGTGGTAGAATTTGATGGAACCTCTTTTCGCTGGCCTCTCAGTGCTTAGTGGTGATGCTGTCCGTTGTGGTTTTTCTGGGTCTTCCAGATTGACCAGGGCTTTCTCCTTCAGAAAAGATTGACTAATTACTTCAAAATACTTCCAATCAGCTACAACATGTTGTTGTGGGTGCCTAAGGTATTTTTGGAGTGTCACTTAAGTTCTCTGGTTTAGTCCCCTCCCCACCTTTATAGGTGCAATTCTGAGGGTGAATTAAATCATGTGCATGAGTAAGGTTTAGTTTATTAGGGATTGAGCATTCTGGGGAGAAGTGTGGAACTGGCCTCTCGAAGTATCCAAACAGGACATCAGCTGAAGATGCATTACAACCTTGTAGAGTTCTTGCTGGCTGGCTGGTGGAAAGGGGAGCATGTTAGCTTGCCAGGAGAGGCAAGCATGTTATCTGAAGCTACTACTTCTGAGGTAGGAGGTAGAACAAAGACCAGCAAAACTCAGAATGGAGTGGGGCAAGAATAGAGAAACCAGACAGAGCAAGAACAGATAATGTAAAAACATCAGATAACCAGCCAGTGAAGGTTGACCTGTTTTCTCAAGACCCCTAGGTATACATGAATACCTGCTATATGAACCTATAAATCACAGGTCCTAGCTGAGACCTATAGTGGCTTGAAATTCCATGATGTCTCAAAGGACAAGACAAGGTCACAGCTGAGGACACCTGGCTCCAGCCCCAATTAACTAGATAAACATAGTTGCAGGAATCTCACACCTATAGTGAAGGTCTTTTTGGAGGTAATATAGTTCTCTTAAAGTACCATAATCTATTACTTGAAGAAGCCCTTGAACTAATCCCCAAAGTCCTATTCCCCTTCCCATATTTTCATCAGTATTTCCCTCCTTTGTTTGAAAATCAAATCAATATGGGCTTCCCAGAGGAGTTCTTTGTCTTAGCTCCCAGAGAATCCTGAATTCTGCTGCAGGAGCCCGAAAATCATACCACTTGTCTGTTTTATTTAAGACTTTGCTATCCACTCACTATCCACTCTTTGGGGAGGTTACTGGCCTGATTAGTCGGTGATAATGCTTTATCCCATGTAATCACCTACTCCATGCTATGCTGGATGTGTCCTTTGACAGATCTTCTCCAAAGAAAGGGCATTTTAGGCCTAGATTTCCAGCTGAAAGTTCTGGACAACAGTGGAATGCCTGGGGATTAATGGGACAGGACTCCATCCTTCCCTAGTCCCGTATGAGCTCCTGAGGGCTAAACGAGCTTCAGACGAGGACTGCCCACACTTGACTCCATCCCCTCTCCCTCCTGTATCACGTTAAGCCCTGTGTCCTATATCCTTCTCTGAGGAGAGTCCAGCCCCTCCCCATCAAGCTCAGCTTGGCCTGACTCCCTTTGACTTTAGCTTCCGCTGCACAGAGCCTACCCTGGCCACATATAGTCCTCTTTCACCTCACTCACACGGGGTCTCTGAGCCCAGCCTTGGTGACACTCTCTGCTCCTGTGGTTCTGCCTCTCTCCAGACTGCTCATCACAGCCTGAAACCCAAGACTAAGAGCAAGCCCGAAAGTGGCTAGTTCCAGGTCATACATCTGCTGCTGGGAGAAACCAGAATGTGAAGCCAGGTCTACCTTGTCTCCAAGTTCACACTCCTGCACTCCATCTCGGGTAAGAAACTGCAGCACTTGTAGTTACAAAGAAGGGGATGGACACCAAACACTTTTGACTTAGGGCTTTTAAAATGTGAGATTACAATAAAAGGTGGGATGAATCAGGGCACAAGTAGCCTGCATGGGAGAAAATGGAAATGACTGAACCTGGCGTACAGATTCCAGATGACCATAGCAGAGGGACACCACCACTGCCGCCATCAGTATGACCATCTTTCCCAAAGACAAGATAAGCACTTTCATGTTCCTGGTTCCACATTAGAGAAGAGAGCTAGAACAAAATTTAAAAATGCAGCCATTCATCTGGAAGAGGCTGTAGTACACTATCTAAAAGGAGCCTGATTACCCCTAAAGGAATGGAGCTATTATTTGTTGTCAAGCATGTTTTCCATTTGCCCTATGGAGGGAGAAGGTAGATTCTTAGGGAGATTACATTTTCATCCTTATTGAGCAAGCTGTACTTTCTTTGCCTGTCAGAATGTGCAGTGAATTAATTTATGGCTTCATATGTGTAATTCAGGGGGACTGAGAACCCACACTAAGAAATGGGTCTCATGTTTCCTCTTGGCTGGCCCAAGGTAGACAGTCACAGAATTGCTCTCCATTAGCTCTCTTATGGGTGTTCTGATGCAGTGGCTTCAGAGACAGGACCTCTTTCTACCTGGGCTTGTCAAGGACCACAGAGTAGGCTGCTTGAAGGCAGAAGCCTACTTCTAGTCTCACAAGTCTATGACTGGTCAATAACTCAGATTAGAAGAAAAAATATAAATATTAAATAAGCTCTTTTAAGTCTACGTGTAAGTAACATACAAGTAGTGTATAATGGCCAAATGAGGCATTAGGGACTCATGGTGACTATGCGGGAAGCGATTCTCATGTCTCAACTGTATTCATACGTATTTTCAAAAGGAAAAGAAGACACCTTTCACACTAGACAAAAAATAACTAAAAGAGTTTTCAGGCACCTTCTGCAGCTTCACTTTCACAGCTAGAATTCCCAAAGTTTTCAGGCTTTTCATGTGGAAATAATTTCTAAAATTACTTCTTGTTAGAGAACAACCTTCTCTCTTTCATATATTTTTTCTTTTATGAGCCATTTTGGAGCTCCAGGCAGGAGCCATGAGAACTCCAGATCACCTTAGGAAAGAATCAGTTAATATGAACAGTTTTGTCAAAAGAGAGGTGAGTTCACAGACTGAAATTTCAGGCTAGTATTTTCATTCACCTGGAGACACTAAGAGACTTTTTTTATAGGTATTAAGTTAGACTGTTCCCCTATTGATCTCTGGATGCAATGAAGAGCAGCAGGAAAATAGCCAAGAAAAGCATTAGAACTGTGTATAAGTCTTTTGGGATCAGAGACCACTTGCAAATACTGACACTTGCAAATTCCCCATCCAGGTTGCCTCAACTTTTGTGGGCTGTTAGGGCCCTATTTCCAGACTACTCAAAAATTGACACAAAAATTTTCCTCATCTTAGGGAGAAAATTAGAGACCTGTGTAGTGGGGAAGGAAATTGTATCTTTTTAGGTACAGTCATAAGTCATGGAGTTGGGGTATGGAATGTGTACAGGAAGATATCCATGGACCCTGCACAACCAAAGATGTGGACTGTGCCAGATACAAACCTATGGTCTCAGCTCCCTACTCCCCCTGCTTTTCTGGCCTTGTGCACTGGGGCTCATCTTTGTCCCACAAGCTGCTCTCCATCGGTCGGTACATGAGTGGAAGACCATAAGGTTGGAGGGGGATGGACCTGCTCCATTCTGTCTTCACTTTGCTTCACCACACTAGCAGCAACAGTTTGCCCATATAGCAAAGGCTGAGACTGGTTTGCTGTCTCCCCAACATTCAAAAACCCAGCCTTATCATACCCCTCTTCCAGACCATGTGCACTAGTAATCAGTGCCCTTTCTCAGAGGTCCTCATCCAGCCCCACAGGACCCTTTCCTGAGCTCAGACACTGGCTGATGTTCCCTCTTCTCTGGTATGAGTTTTACCTATGTGGGGCCTCTCCTTAAGCATCTGTGTTCATCAGTTCCAGCCATTTCTCTGAGCCCCTCCAGCCCCTGGGTGATCACTGCTTCCTGTGCTTCTGATCCCCAAACCCCTCATGTTCTCTTTCAACACCAAGGAAATGATCTTTCATACTAAGTGGCCTCAGTTTTGTTTCTAGCACCTTACAGAACCACGATAGACAAGATGAGCATTTAGGGTCAAGGAGAGATAAGCCATGCAGAATTGCTTATACTTACAATGCTACATGTGTCTACACCTACAGACACCTAGCTCAAGTATAATCCACTATGAGGGGTTCTGATGAGCGTTTCCCCCAACCTCAAGTGGCCAACTCATTTCTGCATTATGAGGATACTCTCTAGTCTGCCCAGCATCTGGGTATGTAGCATGGCCCCAGGAAGGCAGGAAGTTCTTCCATCCATCCCTGCTTAAGATCTGTCCTTTCAGGCAATGCGCTCCATCCAGTGCAGACCTCTGCCCTATGGGTCAGAATATGAAATCTTTCAGGAAAAAGCACCACATCTGCCGGAGAAGTGTGAGCTTGCTGCCTACCTCTCATGTGATTACACCAGAACAAATCAGGCCAGAATCTACATACACTGGGGGAGTTTTTGTAACACGAAGGGGTATGCAAGCCACCAGAATTGCTGGTCTTCCCAGCTCAATTAATTTTCCATTTTGTCCTCAGTATGAGGCATAAACAGACCTCTACATCATACAAATTTCTCCTAGCCTGCTCAGAGAAACTATGTGTAACTCCATAAATGGAGCAGCATTATGGGGCTATTTAAATCCATCCTAGGATTTGTATGATCATTTGTATGAACACACACATTTCTTCTTAGTAAGGCTTTGCTAGTTACATGTCAATTTTAGATTCCCAAAAAGAACATTTGCCTCTCTCTTTCTGCATCAATAGTGAAGCTAACAGTAAATTCCTCTGAGAACTCAAGGTCAAGGGGCTTGACTAATAAGTTTCCAGTTTATGTTGACCTTCTCCTAAGAGGGAAATCAAATAGTACTTCTGAATCAAAGGATTCTTAAGACCTTTAAACCATTTTTTTATGGTTATAAGGAAAAGAAAAGTGTTATTTTCATAGCTGGCTGCAGTTTGAGCAACTTAGCTTAGGGTAAAGGCAGAATTACTTTCAGGAATAGTCAGAATGTGGGCCCCCCGCAAACCAAAAAAGTTCATGCTCAACTGAAACTTCAGAATGTGACCTTTGAAAATGGGTTCTCTACAGATTCAGTTAGTGAAGGTGGAGCTGTCTTGGGTAGGGTAGGTCTTGATGACACAGGGAACCTCCAAATGACATAGGGAGAAAAACTGATCTCCAAAGGATCTAGGGGAAAAATGAAACTCCCAACCTGGAATTGGTTCATGTTCTCTAAAACCAAAGAATGAATTTTAGGAACAAACAGAGGTTATGGGCAGAATATATTTATTGAGGGAGGAAAACTGTCAAAGAGAGGGACAAAAGGGGGCCTTGAGCAGGTTGTCCCTAGGAAGCTGTCTCCTCTAAGGACTTTTATAGAGGAAAACCATGCAGTGAGGCAGGTTTAAGGTGGTGAACATGGGAACTCATTTAGATGGCCATGAGTAGAGGCAACTTTGCAACTTGGAAGAGACAGACACTGCCTGTAGGCCAGACTACAAGACAAAAGAAAAAACAAATACAGCTACATACTTCCTTAGGGAGGGGCATCATGGATTTATATTCTAAATAGGTATCAATAACCATGAAAGAGCCCAAATGAGTCACTAAACCAACCTCCAACAGGAAGAGACCCTGTCCCACTTGCTACATGACTCTCTTCCTCATTTGATACTGGATTTAATGAATTTTACCTGAGCAATGGTGCTTGTAACCTCATTGGTTGACCATAGTTTTGTCCCATCTCATGCCTACCTAAGTGAGTTTCCATGTTCTCCACCAGCTTAAACTTGCCTTACCACATGGTTTTCCTCTATAAAAGTCTTTGGAAGAGACAGCTTCCGGGGTACAACCCACTTGAGCCTCCCCTTCTGTCCCTTTCTTGGGCAGAAGCTTTCTTTCCCTCGATAAATATATTCCTCTCATAACCTCCATTTGTTCCTAAAATTCATTCTTTGGCTTTAGAGAACATGCACTCATCACAGCTACTTTTCAAGTTGGGAGTTTCATTTTCCCCTGTAACATTTGGAGGTCTTCCACCCGAGATCAGTTTTTCTCCCTGTGTCACCAGGACCATCACACTGAACTACATTCCTAGACCTTTTTTAGTGGTTTATTTTGAGACAGAGTCTTGCTGAGTTACTAATTTGCCCAGGCTGGGCTAGAATTTGGGATCCTCCTGTCTCAGCCTCCCATGGTGCTGGGATTACAGGTATGCAGTACTGCCACCTCAGGCTCTTTAGCCATCCTTTTACATTGTTCTCTTTGCCCACTCAGCATTATCTATCTTTTAAAAATTTATCTGTATGGATATTTAACTACAGTTATTTTTACCTTTTGCTGCTGCACTCTGGAGTATAGGAATTTGTTGGTTCAGTTTACTTTCAATAGACAGCACTGTTATTTCTAGATATTTTATTGCTAGTGGACACAATCGTGCAAAAAATCCATACTTTTATTGATTACATCTTTTTATTTGTGGAGAAAATGTGGCAAATATGTTCAAGAGAAAATGTTGAATCATCATGTGTGCATTTATATCTATATAAATTTTATTTTATTTTATATTTTTAATTTTATTTTATTGAGAGAAAAATACCCATGAGACAGTTTCAGAGCTGATTAATCGGACATTTTCAATAGTTAATACATTTTATATTGTTATCTTCTTAGTGGTTATCCATAGTACAAGAAGCAGACAGGATATCCTGTCCAAACACTATTGCTACAAGTCTTTCTTCTCATAGAATTAAGCAAAAGTAGCTGTGTATCTATCTTAACTATCCTGTATAAACAAATACGAAATGGTTCTTCCTTTGTATCCCCTTTTTTGTTTAGCCTTGTCAGAGATGGGTATCCTATTGGCATTTAAGTACTATAGGCACTTGAATTCAGCAAAACACTCCAATACAGTCCAGCAGTCCACAATAGTAATGGGTTATCCACAGAATTTATTGATTAGAGCCTTTCATAGCTCAGCATATCAATATGGCTTTATTTTATATGCCTCATTTTTTTGCTCTTCTGCTGGATGGTTAAGACCAAGATAAAGCAAGACCTATATAACAAGAAATGTAACTTTTGCATCTGATAAGGTCAGTCAAGTCCCTCAGGATTTATTCTGTAACTCTGTACTGCACTTTGTAGATCCTTTGTCAGTGTCAGCCATGTGGATGAGTCACGGCCAATGTTTGACTAATTTGCTCTCTGTGGAAGCCTGAGAGAAAGTTTTCTCTCCATATGACTCTTCTTAGGCACACATCATCAATCACATTCCTCTGTGGCCCCATAATCTCCTTGATCAGATAATTTGGGGCTCAACTGAGTTACATGATGTTACATTACAGGTTCTCCTATGTCCTAAGTCTTCACTGACTTGGAAAAGCTAGGGCCAAAACGCTGACCTTGCAGCCCTTCCTTTTCTCCAATTTTTGATCTGCAAACTTAGGTTGCTAACCCTGCAGAAGAGAAGCTGATTATTATCCTACAACATATGCAGTTTGGTTTACCCTCACTATCTGTCTAAATATCAAACATCTTAGGCATAACATGCAACAGGTATTTTCCATCAAGTATTGATGTATTCAGTACAGGGTTACAGAATAAGTCCTTACAGAAATTTTAAAATTTATGTCCACATGAAGTTTTAAAAATTATGTATATGGAGAGATTGTGTGATTCACTTAAAGACAATTTATTTTCCAAAATAATTGAAATGTATTATTGTCCACAATTAGGTCTGAGCATTTCCACTATTTCAAATTCTCACCCATAAATACCTGGTTTAATTAGACCTTTTAATTCATAGTTTCCTTTTGCATTTCTCTGCTTTTTAGTGAACCTGAGGATGTTTTTGTACATGTATGAAGTTTTTTTTGCATTTATTCCTTGGCCCATCAAGGTGGGCTCTCACAGTGAACTATCACTGACGACGTGGCTTATAAACAACAGAACTGAATTTGCACCCATTTTGTGGAGTGTGAAAGTCTGAGGTCTGGGTACCTACACAGTCAGTTCCTGGGAAGGGTTCTTTTTGGTGAGTTCCAGCTGCTGACCTCTCGTTGTATTCTTGCATCATGGAAACCAAGCAAGAAGTTTCCCAGGGGCCCCTTCCATAAGGTCTCTAACCCCATTTAGAAAGTTCTGCCCTCAGAACACTACCTCCCCAGCCCATCACAGTGGGGATTGGAATTTCAGCATGCTAACTGGGTGAGGGAGGGGATGAAAACACTCTGCTGACATGGCTAAGGTCAACATAGGCCTAGAACACAAGCTCAGGCCAATGTTGAGAGTCTATTCATGAAATTACTGAACCAAGGCCTAGTTTATATCAAATTTTCCAGCCCAAGTAGTGCTGAAATCAGACTACAGGATGCTGCGGCATGACCTGGGTGGCCAAAAGCTTCTTCAAGAGAAACAAAATTATTTTTTATTATCTTATTTACTCTAGTTGGACTTGATTAAATAATTGATTAAACATCTAATCAATTATTCAGTGAACAACCTTTTTTCCTTACTTAGTTGTTAGTACCTACCTACCTTCCTTTCCTCCTTGTCTCCTATCTCTGTGTCCCTCTATATTTCTTTTTTCTTTTATTAGTCCTGCCAGAGATTTGTGAATTGTGCTAATCTGTTCTTTAAGACACTACTCCTGACACAGTCAATCATCTTAGTTATTTCATTGCTTTGTATTTCATTTATTTGTTTTTTTTTTTTTTTTTTTTTTTTGGCTACTTCAGACTGCCTTAAGGGCAGGTCTGGTACAGCTTCCGGAGCTGGGAACCAAACTGTGGTCCTACATGCCTGCCTGAATTTACCCAAGCAATACTTTAAACAACCGAGCTATCTGGCAAAGCCTACATGGATTCTGTAGGGTTTATTTCCCATCTATTTTATGTAAAGCTCAGCCATCACAAAAGTGGTAGAATAGAATTTTTAGTTCATGACCTTGAAATATATACATACATTTGTGTATTCCATTTCTTATGGAAGTGTCTGTTTTGTATACCAGTTTTCTTAATAGGCTATTTATTTTTGTTATGGGTTCTTAAGAGGTGTTTATTTTTTATTTTTAACTAACTTTATTGGAATATTTTAGATATACATAATGATCACTTTCAACACAGGGAACTGCACCAGCATCTTAAGATATTTTTTTAACTAACTTTGTAGGAGCATTTTAGACATACACAATGATCCTGTTCAACATACAGAATTGCACCAGCACATAGTATATTTTAATTGTTTTTTCCCCATTCCCCTCTTTACCCTTCAATCCCTTTTCTGCACTTTATTTACAAAAGCTTTTTCCCATTTTTCCTTCCTTTCACTTACAAATCTTTTACTCAGATTCTTTGCATTGTGCATGGGAAGCAGGCATTTTCCAATTTGTAGTCTGCTTTTACATTTGTTAAAGTCTTTCACTCAACATAAGTTTTGCATTAATCTATTTTTTCTTATCTTATTTACCTTAGCTGGACTTGCTTAAATAATTTTTGTTCTCTTGAAAAAGCTGTTGGAGGCCCAGGTCACATCCAGCACCCTGTAGTCTGATTTCAGTGCTATAAGGGCTGGAAAGTTCGATATAAACATGGCCTCGGTTCAGGAATTTAATGAATAGACTCTCCCAACATCGGCCCGAGCTCGTGGTCCAGGCGTGTGTCGACCTCAGCTACATCAGCACAGTGTTTTCACACCTGAAACCCACGTGCATCTCCAGTCACGTCGAAGCTGATTTTCTTCTCCTTTCCTTTCTCGGTCCAGCTTCTCCATCAAGGGCGAGGTTATTTTTGGCTTTGGGTTTGTGCAGAACTAGAATTATCTATTCACTGAATGTGCAGGTAAATTCTGCTATAAAAGTGAGCTTGATATTTTATCATGGAAACCTTTACATTAACTGTTAAGTTCTACTAGTTAATATTACATCATTCATATTTTTTCTATTTATCCCTCCAAGCCGAAAGCTTTGGTAAGATATACATTTCAAAGAATATGTCCATTTCCTCCAAATGTATTGCTGTAGCCACAACACTATTTACCTGAATCTTTTTACTGCTTATAGCATTCAGTGAGCAACCTTTCTCGTTATTAAGCTGTTAGGACCTACCTACCTTCCTTTCATCCTTGTCTCCTCTCTTTCCCTCTATATTTCTCTCTCTTTTTTTTTTTTTTTGATCAGCCCTGTCAGAGATTTGTGAATTGTGCCAATCTGTTCTTTAAAATGCTACTCTTGACATAATCATCTTAGTCATATCTTTGCTTTGTATTTCATTTATTTGAATTCTTTAGGGTTTATTTCCATCTATCTTATTTAACTTTATCAGTCCTTTGCTTATTTCTTAAATTGAATCCTTTGCTCTTTTCTTCTTAGCATCATTCCTTCTTATGAAATATGTATTTTTCAAGGTCATGAATTTAGAAATGCTATTGTACCACCTTTTTTTTTTTTTTCTTTTTGAGACAAGGTCTCACTATGCAGTTCAGGCTGGCCTTAAGCTCACTTTGTAGCTCAGGCTGGTCTCGAACTCGCAACAATCCTCCTGCCTCAGCCTCCCGAGTGCTGGGATTACAGGCATGCGCCACCACGCCCGGCCCACCTTTAATATTCAGTATTTTATGGCTTTTAAAAAATATTTTCTAATTTTTATTTATTCTTCATCTTCTAGGTCACCTCATAAATTCTTATTGTTTACACATCAAATGGTATAATTGTCTTATTCACATCCTCCCATCTTATCAGCTGTTACTACCTGGTATAATAACTATTCAAGGAGGTGTGTTAAAATCTAGCAGTGTAAGAATGGATAACAGCTAAAAATGTTAAGCTTGG
Organism: Ctenomys sociabilis; assembly: GCA_004027165.1. NCBI lineage: Eukaryota > Metazoa > Chordata > Mammalia > Rodentia > Ctenomyidae > Ctenomys > Ctenomys sociabilis. The sequence continues at coordinate 14,888 of PVKA01001198.1, forward strand.
TATTGTTTGTAGGTGCTCACAAGTTTAAAAATTGTCTAATGTTCCTGATAAAGTGATATTGCTACCTACGTGTTTCTCCTCACCTGTGAAACTACTTTTCCTGAGAGCAACACACCTAACCGGTTCTCCTGGGATAGTGTTGGCTTGCTGTGTCTCTTCCATGTATTTGAGTCCGTGACCTGTGTGCTCATGGGTTAGATGTGTCACACATCACGTAACTGTTAAACCACACGTAAACATTTTCTCTGGAAAATTCATTCACATAGGTCATGATGCTCTGATGGATTTTTTTTCACCCTGATTGATTTTGAGTTAATAGGAGTTTAAATCTTAAATAAAAGTGTCAAAATATTTATTTTGTAACACTCTCAGTTTTAAATAAGGGACTGGCAAGATAGCTCAGAGGACCAAGTGCCTGCTTTGGCAAGCCCAGGGACCAGGGTTTGATCCCTAGTTCTGCCTGCCACGTCAGCCCCACCCCTAGGTCACTGAGCCAGCACAGGAGTCCGGGTGCGATGGCACAGGCCTGTAATCCAAGCTCTGGGGAGGCTGAAAGCAAGAGGATCACTATGAGTATGAGCTGTGTAGTGAGACCCTGCACCAAATACATAAATGGAAAAAATAAATCAAATAAATGAGGCTATGAGTTCTATGTACAAAGTATTTAATATGTAATTAAAATTTTATTGAGTTATACACCACCATACTCAAATAGGGGATTGGTACAATTTCACATGCTGCTTCCACACACTTTGAGCTGGGTATTCGGTAGGTACTACAGGACGTCCTTTTTACCTTTGATGGCATGGCTGTACTAAGAGACATTCTGGACTTCTAGCTACATGTATACTGATTTGCTGAAGAAGAACCCAAATGAAAATTCAGCAAGGAAGGAACCCATGTGACTGACAACAGAACGTGAGGAGTCAGAGAGCAGATGCGCATCTCCTAAGCATGCCAAGTTCTATGCACACCAGCAGGTGTTCAAAAAGGAACTGAGCCAAGAGTCCTGAGAAACAGTCGATGGAAGCAATAAGTAAATGGAGTCGTGCTCACCAACCTCCAGCCACAGACAGATGGAAGGTAGGAGAGAACCTGCACCTGCCTTGTGATGGGCCAGCAGGAGACACTCACACCAGGTACAAGACAGCTGCTACCTGCTTACAAGGCTGCTTAGCAGGAAAGAAACACTTTCACATTGTGTTCAATGGAGAAAGAATCACTGACTGCAGTGGGTACTTGCAGAGAAAATAGGTCACTTGTTGGAGATGGCTGAGAAGTTACCAAAATGGTAGATCATCATGAAAGTGCACATTAAAAAGTGATAACTGTGGTACAGATCATTGTATTGTTCTACTTCAAATACATCCTGCAATGGAAGGTTCTGATGGACAGTCAGGGACAGCACTGCTACCCTCTGGCTAGTTCTAGTGTTGTTAGTGTTTCTCTACTCGTGTTAAAGGTCAACTCTGTCTCCAAAAATTGTGTGGTGCAGCAAGCACATGTAAAAATTACACTGAGATCCATATTTTTTTATTACTTATTTAGTTATTTTTTGCAGAACTTGGGTCCTTGTGCTTGCCAGACAAGTGCTTATTCCACTGAGCCATCTCCCCAGCTCCCTGTCTTCTTTTATATCTAGGCTCTAAAAATATTTAAAATGTACCTTCTTAGAGGAAAGAAAGCTTTTGAGTTTGTTATGTTGTTTCAGTAACATTTTTATCACTTTTGTCAAAATCTTGAATTTTGGGAGTTAAAAGGAAAAAGAAAAAAAAAAATCTTTACAATGTCACAGGCACTGATAGATCCAGCCAGTGTTTTACTTGTCAATTAATAATCAGCTCTGATTTCATATCGCAAGTGCAGAGTATTGTGGCCACAGTAAATTCTGACTGGTGATGTTTCAGAGCTATGATATCAGCCTTTTAAAATGCAATCGCTTAGCTAGGTGTAGTGCCACATACCTATAATCCTAGGACTCTGGGAGGCTGAGGTAGGAAGATCACAAGTTCCAGCCTAGCCTGATCAAATTAGCAACTTAGCAAGAGACCCTGTCTCAAAATAAAAAGTACAAGCTGAGTGTGGTGGTAACTGTCTGTAGCCCCAACACTGGGGAGGGTGAGACAGGAAGATGGTAATGAGTTTAAGGGCAGCTTAGCTATATAGTAAGCTCCAGGCCAGCCTGGACTATGCAGCAAGACCCTGTCTCGAAAAACCAAACCAAATCAATCAATCAAGTATGAAAAGAACTGGGGATCAAAATGAATGTGGTTCAACCTCAAGTACAGAAAAGAGACTACTCAAAATTCTAATGAATAAAATTATATGGATAATTGAATTTCTTTTTTTTTTTTTGCACTTCAGTTTTACTTTTGTATGCCAAAATCTCATTCTGAGTATGATGATCTCCGCCTCTTGCCTTGGTTTACAGCCAAAAGGTGATTTAGTGTCCAGTAGTTGGCCAGGTGTGTGCCCTGGTATTCTTCTGTCTCTAAGTGCAGAGGATAAGTGAGGCAGAAAAAAGAGTCTCGGGTATCAGACTGTTCCTCTTCAGCATGCTCCACTCATGCAGTCATGGGGCTGCTTCTGGAGTTTGTGACTGACTCATGACCCAATGCTGGGATTGCAGGCATGAGTGCTACGCTCTACCCAACCTGCATCATAGTGTAAGGAGGGCAGAGAGGCTAGTGAGCTGCCACAGCTACTAGCTTCTCCCTTTGCTCTTGGCTGTTTGCTACCACCATGAATGCCTGCCCCATGAGTTACTCAGCCTTGAACCCAGCTGAGTATGGACTGAAACCGCCACTAACTGTGAGCTAAATAAAACTTTCCTTTCTTCATTTTGGCTGTTGGGTATTTTGTCCCAGCAATAAAATAAAAATAAAACCAAATAACTGAGACATCCACATGGCGAGAGTGGCGAGGACAGTAGACATTGTCCTAAAATGAAAATACCCACAAAGGAACACACTGCTTAAAAACTATGCTTTCCCTTCTGCACCTTCCCCATCAGGAATGAGCATCTATTGCCCACCTGGGTAACTTCTGTTTACATCTTGGTGCATTGGCTCATTTTTTTTGTAAACTCACAACACCTGTTGGAATCCATTTCCATCACTCAGAAGCACATTACCAAGGATACAGCATGCACTGAGGTCATGAAAGGGATCCTGGGGACCTTCTGGGGCACCTGTCAGACCTTGACAAATGCAGCTTGGCCGTGTGCATCGGCAACAGCTGAGGAATGGGAAGTTTGCCAGATGGATGACAGAAGGCGCCCGTCAGTGAAGATGGATTTTGATGGCGAGGGAGGTCGAGAGGCCTCAGAAAGCTGCTGATGCTATAAAATGTTTATTTAAAAACTCTCATCTCTTTATGAAAATAAAACATGATCTAATATGATTGAAAATAATGGGTATTCCTTGAGCACTTATGTGGAAGACACTATTTTAAATATCTTTCATGCATTAATCTAACTTTCCTCAGAGTGATCCTACCAAGGAGACGCATTATGATTCTGATTTCATATGTGAGTGAAATGGGTTGAAGACAGATAAGTAAGTTGTCCAAAGTCACAAAGATAAATGATTAAGTGGGCAAGTAGATGATATTACAACAATTCTACTGACAAATTTAGATCAGAAGCATGGACGACCATTTAAAAATTTGATACAATGCTATAATTATAAAGAAACATTTAAATGAAATAAGTTCTAACACTTTTCTACTCTCTTTCAATGTGCCAGCATCTTCCAAAGGTTTCATTTAACCTTCAGAACTCTACGAGGAAGAACTATTATTATCCCATTTTAAGGACGAGGAAACAGACTCAAGGGGCTGAAGATTTGCTCAGATAAACACAGCTGGCAGGTGGTGATGTTAGGATTCAATACAAGGCAGCTGGTTCCAAGACTGCTCTGAAATCGCATCCTGGTATATTTCTCAATGAGCAATGCATTCACTCACAGTGCACATGTGAATGTATACGTGTGTGTAGATATTGATGTAGGTTAGGTGCAGATCCAGATAGAGGTTGGGAAGCAGTTAAGCTGGATTATCAAAGTCATTGGCATGGGAGTCACTCACTAAAGCATGCATCAGGATAGATCCTAGAGACTTGGCCTTGGGTTCTGTATCATCCCCTTCCTCTCTCTCTGTTCCCCACTCTGCCTCCAGCTGCCATGAATTGAACACATCCTTCAGTTGTACTCCTCCCTCATGATGTTCTGCCTCGGAGGCCCCCATCTTGCCTATTTTTCATGTTGTATCTTTAAGACAAAGAATCAGTTGGATATTTCTTTTCATGCTTTACTAGAAAATGTTCACTGCTTTGAGGAAGAATGATTTTATCTTTGGAGTGTAAGGATCAGCCAGATTGACTCATTAAGGGCAGATTGCTCCTAGCAAATGGGTAGTAGTTCTGTCCCCACAATACTACTTACCCCAGGGGAATTACTGGCAGAAGGGCTCCTTGGGAACCTCATACTCTGAGATGTAGTTACCCAAATACTAAAAGGTTGTCATTAGGAGGCAGTTTCATCTGTGAGGTGATTTTTTTGTGTGTGTGAGAGAGAACTTCAGGAACTGTTAGGGACTTGCCAATGGATTCTGATTTAATACAGTTTTTTTCCTCTTGTACAACGTGCAGTGACACCTCACATCACTAGCTGAATTCTTTCCAAAATTCTGGTTGTAAATTGAATTAGATGGGGACCAAATCAAAAGTCCCCAGGTGGCCACTACTGAACCTAACCATTGAGTTTGATTCTGTTCTCCTCCAATTTAGTTTGCAACTAGAATTGTGGAAAGAATCAAGTTTGTGAACTGAGATATCACTGTATATTTTTCACCCAATTTTAAATTTCATGCCTTATAAATTGACATTAGCAAGTATATAGGTCAGTGATTACTAGTATATTCACAAAGATATGACAACATAACCACCACCTAATTCTAGGAAGTGTCATCAACCCTAAAATAAACCTCACACTCAGTAGTATTCATTTCCTATTCTCCCCCTTCTTTGTGTCTCTGGCAGCTATTAATCTCTTTGTACAAAGTTGCATTTTCTGGACATTTCATGCAAGACAAAATATACAATACATGACCTTTTTGTGTTTGACTTCTTTCACTTAGCGTCTTACCAAGGTTTATCCATGTTGTACCATGTATAAATATTTAAATACACTTTATTGCTGGCTAATATTGCATGGTATAGAATTTGCTACACTTTTCGCATTCATTCACCAGCTCATATGCAAATCTATGAGCATTCACATGCAAGCTTTTATATAAATCCAGGAAGAATACAATTGAGTTGCATGGTATCACTAAATTTAACATTTTGAGGAACAAAGAGTTTTCCAAAGCAGTTTCACCATTTAACTTTATCAACAGTATAAAAGGATTCCAGTTTCTCTACCTCCTCATCCACACTTATGGTCTGTATTTTGCTTATTTTCATCCTGTGGGCATATGGTGAGTCTGATTTGCATTTCCATAATAGCTGATGATAAAGATCCCTGCTTGTGCTTATTCACCATTAGAATATTTTTCTTCAAGAAATGTCTTCTCAACATCGATCTGTTTTGGGAGAATTGTATGGATTCTTTGCATATTATGGACATTAGTCTCTCATTCATTATATGACTTGCAAATATTGTCTTCCGTACAGCAGGTTGTCTGTTTTGTTTGTCTTCTTTTCATTCTTTGCTAAGAAATGTTCTTGATAGTGTCCCCTTTGAAGCTCATCATTTTTCATTTTGATGAAGTTCAATTAATCAATTTCTGTGCTTTGGGTGTTCTAAGAAACCACTGACTAAAACAAGTTCAGAAGGACTCAGAGTTATGATTTTTTTTTCTAAGAGCATTATCGTTTTAGCACTTACATGTAGGTCTTTGATTCATTTTGAATTAATTTCTGTACATGCTGTGAGCTTCACTTCCAGATTCATTCTCTTTCAGGTAGGTAATAGCTACCCCAGTTCCATTTGTGGCAAAAGCAATCTATTGAAGTTTCCCATTGAATTTTCTTGGCATCGTTATCAAAACCTGATCCACCAAAAATATGTGAGTTTATTTCAGGACCCTTAATTATATTGATTTATATATCTATCAAGGTATCAATAGCACACAGTATGATCGCTGAGGCCTTTTAAGTAAGTTTTGAAAAGAGAAAGTGCGAGTTCTCCCTTTGTTCTTTTGAAATTTGTTTTGGCTATTTTGATCTTCTCATTATCATGTGATTCTTAAAACATTGACCTCTTTCTCTTATAATAGTTATGAATCCATAGCAAAACTGAGTAGGGAGAATTCCCCTGTATGGGCGGTTCCGGCCTACGCTCAGCCTCTCTGACTGCTGTGCAGCAGGGTAGCGGATTAGTCACGTGATGAACCTACACTGACGCATCATTACCATCCCAAACCCAGCATTCGCATTGGGATGCCCTATGGTGCTGTGCACTCCATGGGTTTCCATGAGTGCGTAACGACGCATGTCCACTATTACAGTGCCAAACAAAAGCTTCTCTCACCTAGACATCCTGTGTTCCATCTCTCCGCCTCCCTCTGCCCCATCTCAGGACAACCACTAATCATTGTACTGTCACCATAGTTTTGTATGCTATAGAACATCACGTATCTGCTTATCCCCTTGTTTTGTCTTCCCCTTGATAGTGACTTTCACAGATCAGAAGACTTTCTTTTTAACATGGTCACCTTATCACTTACACAAACAGGCCTTTAATCTATCTATCTATCTATCTATCTATCTATCTATCTATCTATCTATCTATCTATCTATCTAGTCACCTATATTTTTCTCCAGTGTCATCTTCCAGGAGTTTTACACTTTTGCATCTTACATGCAAGTAATTATTTTGAGTCAAAAGTCCCCTCAAATGCACAATTGAAATCTGTCAGTGTACTAGCACCATGAGCCAGGGATCCTGGGGACTTTGCCCTCATGAATGATGGGGCACCACCCTGGGAACATGTTAGCTGCCCCAGCAGCCAATGAGTGATCAAGGGAGTGGGTTCCTGATGAAAGGATGAGTTTGTGCAGAACTTCTGTCTCTCTTGCTGGTCCCTTGTCCTTGTGACACAGAATGGTGTGGGATGAGGGACTCAACAGGTGACGGTGACCTGCTTTTGGACTTAGCCTCCAGAACCATGAGCCAAAGAAACATCTATGGCAGTGATGGCAAACCTTTTGGAATTTTCAAAGGTTTGAAACAACCACTGCAGTTCCATCAGTACGGGCTCCACCACCACTGCTCTCCGTTGGATAATGTGTTCAGTCTGTGGTAGGTGTAGCAGCAGGGCACAGACTAAAATGGTAATGATAGGATTTCAGTTAATTTTTGTGAACAAAAAATCTGTGTCCAGATTTGTTTGCCCACAAGTGGCTGTCCAACTGTTGCATTTATTGGAAAGGTTCTCTTCTGTCTATTGACTTATCTTTCTTTTTTTGGAGAAGAACTGCTATATTTATGTGAACTATTTCTGATCTCTCTGTTCCTTTCCATGGATCCTTTCCTTCTTTTGTGAATACTATGCTCTCTCAGTTATTCTAGGACTACGTTAAATCTTATAATCAGATACTGTTACTGTTACTCCTCTGACTTCACAGTGTGTCAATAGTGTGTTGTTTTCTTTTTCTTTTCAGAAACATTTCAGGGTCCTTTTCTTCTATACTCACAGAAAAATTTTCTAGAATTTACACTGAGACTGATTTGAAACTATCTATCAGCTTGAGAAGGACAGCTACCCTGAGAATGAAGAGTCTTCCTATTGTGGTACATACATACACATTAAAAGTTGTGTTATCTTCACAGATGAATGACCTCATAATTATGCAATTCTCTCTCCATTCCTAACAACTTTCCTCGCACTCATTTCTGATATATCTGAAATTAATATATTTACTCCAGCTTAATTTTGATTTGTTTAGCATTTTATATATTTCTCTATGATTTTAATCTATAGAAGTCTTTATATTTAAAGTGAGTTTCTTGTATACAATATATAGGTGGGTCTTGCTTTTTTTATCCACTCAATCTCTGTCTTGAACTTGGAGTAATTAGTATTTGAAGTGACTGTTGATATAATGGGATTAATATCTATCTTATATTTATTATTTTTTTCCAGGAGCCGGGGAGATGGCTCAGTAGAATAAGCGCTTCCCTGGCAAGTGCAAAGGCCTGAGTTCAGTCCCTGGTTCGACCAAAAAAAAAAAAAAAAAAAAAAAAAAAAAGTCTTCTGTTTTCTATTCATTGGTTCTATTCTTTATTCATAGGTTCTTCTTATCTTCTACCATTTTTCTGCCTTATAAGGTTATATTTGAGCATTTTATGTTATTTCCACTTCTTTCTTAGAATATCAGTTATACTTTTCTAAAAAAACTGTATTTAGTATAGGGTCTCACTGGGCAGTTCAGACTACAAGTGAGCCCCCTATTTTTTGCCTCCTCAATTCTGGGAATATAGGGGGGAATATAGGGGTGCACCACCACTCTGGGTCTCAGAGGCCAGCTCAGCATGCTCAGGAGCGGGAAGGCATGGCATGTGGTGCTAGGGATCAAACCTTGATCCCTGCACTTGCCTGCTTAGTCTTCTGAACTATCTAGCTGACCCTAATGATCAATGATTAGTGGGACTTAAATAATTTTTCTTCTTTTATTTTTCCATCGTTGGTTTATTTTGTGTTAAGTAGAAGTTTTTCATAGGGTATTATTTGAATTGTCCTTATTTGTTTTGCAAATTTTAAAAGCTAGTTTTTAACTTATTTTTATGGGGATTACTGTCAGTAATAACAGTGTGTCTTATTAACACCACCTTAATTTCAATGATGTATAAAACTGTTTTGAATTGTTCCTGTTTTATGCTGTGATTGTCACAAAAATCACACTTTTACACATTCTATATAGAGCAACACAGATTTGTAATTGTAGTTTTTTTTTTTTTTAAATGTATTTGGTACTTGGTCTCACTGTGCAGATCAGACTCAATGATCCTCCTATTTTCATCCTCCACAGCTCTTGGGTTACAGGCATGCACCACCATGTCTGGACTCAATTGCTGGCTCACTGTGCCCAGAGGCGGGGCCAGTGACCATGTGGTGCCAAGGATAAAACCCCAGTCCCTGCCCTTAACTAAGCAGGCACTTAGTCTGCTGAGCTATCTCACTGGCCCTTGTAATTCTAGTTTTATGCAGTGGTCCTTAAAATCAAATAGCATCAACAGGTTACAGAGAAAAATGCATTTACATTATTTTTATGTATACTTCCACAGTGACCTTTACTAGTGTCCTTTATTTGTTCATGTGGATTTGAGCTGTGCTCAAGTGCATTTTTCATTTCAGCCTGATGGACTCCCATTAATATTTCTTTTGAAATTTTTCTATTGTGATTTTTTGAGATGTACAATAATGCTATGAGATATACTGATACTAAAATGACTCATATATATATGTTCCGATTTTTGAGACAGGGTCTCAGGGTACAACTCAGGTTGGCCTTGAACTCACTTTGTAGCCAAGGCTGGCCTCAGACTCACACGACTCTCCTGTTTCTGCTGCTTCCATCAAGGTGCTGAGATTACAGGCATACACCACCACACCCAGCATGATGCTTGTATTGAAGCAAATTACCATTTATTTTCTCCCAGGACAGCTTTATTGTGAGAAGGGCAGCCAAGGTGCATTTAACAAAAACCCTAAACACCACCTGACGTCATTAACTGCGGTCCTCGCGGTGCACATCCGTTCTCTAGACACGTTCACCCTGCATCTCTGCTATTTTGCATCCTTTGACCTGCGTCCTCCCCCAATAGCAGCACAGAGTTTAAAACTCACAAATTGCTTTTTCTCTGAAAGTTTCCGTTTAATATTTTCAAGACACAGCTGACCACAGGTAACTGAAACTGTGGAAAGCAAAACCGTGGCTAAAGGAGGAAGGCTGCCCAACATTCTCTGTTGCCATTCATCCATTTATGGACACTTAAGTGGCTTACATAAGCTGGCAATTGTGAATAATGTCACAACAGCCCGTGGGCACGAAGGCCTGTCTGTGAGGTGGCGGTTTCAGCTCTGAGCACCTAGTCTGCAGAGGTCTTGCTGAGTCATGTGGCAGTTTCATTATTAATTTCCTTATAAACACCCCATCCTGTGTTCTAGAATGGCCATTCCGATTGACATTCCCCCCTGCCGACACAGGGTGCTAGGGTTCAGCTTTCCCCATGTAGTTCTTATCTATTGTTTTTTCTCCACCAGCATGAGGCGCTTGGTCTGCGTAACTAATAGTTACGAAAAACACCTTGTCATATGCTGTTGGCCATCTTATATCTATTTTGGAGGAGTATCTGTGGAGAAGCACTGCCCAGTTTTGTCTATGCATTTGATTTTGTTTTTTTGAACAAATCATTTGTCTCTCTGGTGAATTGTAAGAGTTTTTATACATTTGGAGATTAACTTCTTGGAACTAGGGCCTGGAAATTTTTCCCAGTTTGGACACTGCCTTTTTATATTGTGGAGTGTTTCCTTTGATGTGCAGAAGAGTTCTTAGTTACTTTTGCTTTTGTATCCCAAGCTTTTGGTAAAATATCCTAAAGGCCAATGTTAAGGAATATTCTCTGTATGTTTTCTTCCAGAATTTCTTTGGCTCTTGGCTTTTTATGCCTAGATTGCTTTTCAATTTTGAGTTGATTTTTATGTACAATGGGAGTTAACAGCCCAATTTTCTCTTTTTTTCTTTTTGTGGAACCAGGGATTGAACTCAGACCCTTGCGCCTGCCAGGCAAGCACTTATTTTACTGAGCCATCTCTGTAGCCCTAATGTTTTCTTTTTCAAGTAGAAATCCAGTTTTCTCTGCACCATTCATTAAAAAGACTGCCCTTTGCTTACTGCATCCTATCAATGCTCTTGTCAAAAATTAATTGGCTGTGAATGTTCACATTTATTTCTGGGCTTTCTAATCTGTTTCATTTGTCTTTTTTTAATGCTAACACCACACTGTTTTGATTATTTTTGCTTTGTAATATATGAACAGTTGACGTTGTTTCTGGACAATTTTTTCAAGCACAGGTATTTGGTGGAACCGGGGATTGAATTCAGGCCCTTGCACTTGCCAGGGAAGCACTTATTCCACTGAGCCAATTCCTCAGCCCTAAGCACAGGTATTTGGTAAAAGAAATTTGCTTCCTTTCCCAAACTCCACTGTGGGTGACAAGCATAACCGCAGCCATCTTCCCCAGAACCATTCAAAGAGTTAAGTTTGTGAACAGATGCACCACTGTAAGCTTAAATCAGAAAACCTGAAGTGTCCAACTATTTTTTTCTTAGTCTTGTTTTGATTCTTTGGGCTTTTTGTTGGTGGTGCCAAAATTCAGGAGTTGTTTTTCTTCCTTTTTTTGAAGAATGTCCTTAGAGTTTTAAAAAGCATGGCATAAAACATATTTGAAAGTATTTTTTTAAGGCTTCTATTACTTTTTTATATTTTAATGATTTTATTGAGAAAGAAGTAGCAATGAGATAGTTTCAAAACAGGTTAGTAGGACAGTTATAATAATGAACACATTGCATATTGTTGTCTTTGTAGTAGTTGTTCCTAGTACAAGGTGCAGACATGATATCTTGTCTAAACACTATTAGTCCAAAAACTTCTCATTGAACTAAGAGAAAGTAGCTGTATATTTATACTATTTTGTATACACATGTATATATATATATATATATATATATATATATATATATACACACACACACACACACATATTTTTTTCCACTACAAAAGGGTCCATTTGTATCCCCTTTTTTGCTTACTTTTGTTAGAGATGTGTATTCCATTGCCATTTATATATTGTAGGTGCGTGAATTCAGCAAAGTAATTGAAGATAGCCCAGTAGTCTATAATAGTAATGGTCATCTGCAAGACTGGCAGTGTCAGAAGTTGTTGACTTGAGCCTTTTACAGCTCAGTGTGTATATCTCGATTTTATACTTTTCTGCCGGATGTCTAGGACCAAGATAAAGCAAGACCTATATAATAAGAAATGTAACTTTTGTATCTAACAAGGTCAGTCAAATCCCCTCGGGACTTACTCTGAGACCCTGTACAGCAGTTTGTAGATCTTTTGTCAGTGTCAGCCATGTGGATGAGTCACAGCCATTGCTTGATCCATTTGCTCTCTGAGAAAGTATTTCCTCTGGGTCTATTTTTTGTAATATTGCCACATATTGCTTCAGATAACATGGACATTTTAACAATATTATTTCTTCTCCATGAACATGGGATACAATTCTATTTATTTTTATCCTTTTTAATTTCCTTCATAAACATTTTATGGCATTCACTGTACTAATTTCTTTTCTACAAATATTTTTATCTCCTTGGTTAAATTGATTCCTGTTTTGTATTTTGATGCCGTCATGGATGGGACTGTTTTCTGGATCCCTTTCTAGGTGGATTATTTGTGTTTATAGAACTACTGACTTTTGTATGTTGATTTTATATCCTGCAATTTTACTTCATTCACTTATCAGTATTAACAGGTTTTTAGGTGGAATCTTTGGACTTTGTACATATAAAATCATGTCATCTGCCAATAGAGATAATTTTACTTATTTACTTTTGCCTGTCCAATTTGAATGTTCTTTACTCCCCCCGGCCCCCCATGGCTGTTGCTGAAATACTTAGTGTTCTGTTGAATGGAATTGTTTGAGGGTGGCATCAGCCTTGACTGGGTCTTGGGGCAAAGCTTTCAGCTGCATGCCACTGATTGTGATGTAGCTGAGAGGCTTTCACAAGTGTTCTTCATTGTGTTAATAATTACTTCTATTCTTGAACTGCTGAACATTTTTATCAAAAAGGGAAGCAGAACTTAAGTCAAACGGTATTTTTCTGTGTCGGTGGAGAAAATCATGTGGTTTTAATTTCTCAAACTGTGAAGTATCACAATGATTGATTGATCTGCATGTTTAAAACCAGCCACACACAGCAGGAGTAAATCCCACTGGTCATGATGTATAACATTTTTGATGGAAAGTAGAATTCGGCTCACCAGAATTTTATTGAGGATGCTTACGCCAGTGTTCACTAGAAATACTGGCCTGCAGTTTTCTTTTCTTGTGGTATTTTTGTTTGGCTCAGGCTTCACAGTGATGCTGACCTCATAAAATGTATTTGTAAGTATTTCCTCTGGGCTTATTTTAGAAATATTGATAATTATTGAATACTTGGTGGAATTCTTCAGTAAAGCCATCTGCTCCTGATTTTCTTTATTAGATGATCTATAGTTGCTTTTTCAATTTCTTTAAGTGTTATTTGTCTGTATAATTTTAATTTTTACCTTGGCTCAGCCTCGATAGATTATAGTTTTCCATTTTCTCCAAGTTATCTGATCCGTTGGCACACAATTGTCCACAGTAGACACTTAGGGCCTTTTTTTAATTTTAGTTTTTATTTCTGAAGCATCTATTGAAATGTCTCTAAATTAATTTCTGATTTTTTCATTTGAGTTATCTTTCCTTTTTCTTATTAGAGGTGAATGTTTATTATTTTTTAAAGAATCAGCTCAACTTTGTAATATTTTATAATTTTTCTGTTCTTTCATTCACTTCCTTTCTGATCTTTATATATTTTCTCTTTTGTCTTCTTATGGTTTAGATTTGTCTTTTCCTGGCTTTATGAGGCATAGCATTAGGTTATTTATTTGGGGGCTTTTTTTGCTGTTGTTAAAGTAGCCATTAATTCCTACAAAATTCCCATTTTCATCTGCCTTTGCTGTGTACCATGGGTTTTGGTATGTTGGGTTTCCATTATAATTTTGTCTTGAGGAACTTTGAAAAATTTTCCCTTTTTATTTCATAGTTTATTTATTTACTTTTTTTTTACTCATTCAGAGTTCAGGAGCACAACGTTTAATTTCCACGTTCTTAAATATTCCAAGATTTCTCCTGTTATTCATTTCTAGCTTCCTACAGTTGTGGTTGAGAAGAATACTAGACATTATTTCAATCTTCTTGAATTTGTCTAGACTTATTTTGTGGCTTAACATATGGTCTACTGTGGAAAACATTCCATGAGTGCTGGAAAAGCATGTGCACTCTGCTGCTATTGGATGGAATACTCTATATGTGGCCATCAGGTTCTTTCAAGGTAAAGTGCATCTCAGTTCCAATATTTTCTCATTAACATCTTGCCTTGATTCTATTATTGAAAGTAGGGTATAGAGGGTTCATATTATTATTTTACTCTTCGTTTTTTTCTCCAAGCCCATGAATATTTGCCTTACACGTTTAGATGCTTCGATATTGGGCATATCTAGATTTACAATTATCCTGGCCTCTTGATGGATTGATCCTTTTATCATCACCTTCTGTGTCTATCATAAAAGTTTTGACTTGAGTTTCATTTTATGTAAGCATAGCTACCCTTGCTCTTTACTGATTACTGTTTGGCCCAAATATCTTCTTCCACCCATTCACTTTCAGCCTATTGTGTTCTGAATGCTTAAGGGTGTCACCTGTAGGTGGATCTTACGTATTATACATTCAAACAATTGATGTCTTTTGATTGGAGAGTTTGAGTTATTTACATTTAATCATATTGATAGATAAGAGCTTATCCTGCCATTTTGTGGTTTTCTGATTGTCTTACAGATACTTTATCTTTTTTTTTTTGTTCACTTTCATTATTTGGGGATTTTCTGTGATGCTAAGCTTTGATCCCCACCCTTTGGCTGCTGTCCTTTGCTTTGTGATTATCATGGGTCTGACATTACATATTTGATAGTTACAAGGGGCTATTTGAAGCTGATAATGACTTAACTTCAGTTACATACGTATACTCTAGACCAGTGATAGCAAGCCTTTTAGAGCTTTCAGTGAGAAAGAGCCTGCTGTGGCAAACATGCCACAGGTTCGCTGCCACTGCTCTAGACTTTTACCCTCCCCACCACAATTTGCATTTTTATTTAACAAATTACATTCTAAAAATATTGTGTATTTCTTAACATTTTGGCTGTAGTTGTTTTTGACTATTTTTACTTTTAACCTCCATGCTAGAGATCTGAAAGACTGGCATAGCACCATTTCTACCTTGAATTATTCTGAATTTGACTATGAATTTACCTCTACCTGTGAATTTTATGCTTTCAGGATAGTAATTACCCTCTTTTCATTCTTAGAGCTGAAGTAGTCCCACCTAGGATATGGGTACAGTGGCCCTCTTAGGAACCAGGCTCCATTTTTTTCTCCACTTGCACAAAGCCTCAAGCTGTCAGAAGCAGGCATTCAGGGTCTTCTCAGGTCCTTTCCTGAGTAAGTACACAGTTCCAGGCATTCGCACAGCCCTACGCATATGCGGCATCCTACGTTCTCCTGAATGTAGGTGTTTCCAACGTTTCCCATGGACTTCTCTTTCTTTAGCTTTAGCTTTTAAATCCTTGCTCAGCTCACTGTTTGCTCTATCCGTGATTCCCCATCTCAGGCATGACATTAAACAATTGTTGCTGATTATTTCCAGCAAATTTCCACAGGCAAGTGGGCTCTTTTCATTGGCTGAGTCAGGTTGAATAAAAAAGAACCTTTGAGAACCATTGGATGCATCCAGTAATGATAGGCTGCTTCTTCCCTGGCTGCTGGTCACTGGTTTTGTCAAAGAGGGCTGATAGCTGTCAACACTTCCAGGGATGTGTGAGGCAGGAGAGGGAATAGGGTAAACTAAAAGGAAACGTGATCATCCTGTTCTTACTCAGTCTCAGCCATTGTTTTCGTGAATAAATACTCCCCAGATTGATAGGGATCTTTGGTTGATTTTTGGAGTCCTGAAAAAGTTGATTCTACCTCTTTTTCCCCAGTATTCTCCTTGCAGGTATGGAGGGAGAGGATTTCCAGCAGGCTTCCTCTACCATTGGCAGGTCCTCGAACTCCGACCAGGAGGTAAAACATTGTCCATATGAGATTTTACAGTATGACAGAACATCAGCCTGGGTGTTAGATGCTCCGTGAGGAATTCATAAAGATTAGAAGCACTTACACCGAGGGTCCATATTGGGGTCAGTAATTTATCTTTCTCAGAAAACTGAGATTCCTATATAGCTGCACGTCACTATTAGTGATGATTTGGTTGTTCTTTATTTTAGAGGGGGAAAAAATCCTCTGTTTTTATAAATGAAGGAAATGCATGTGACTGGAAGTTGGGATAGTCTCCTTGTTCTACATCTCTGTGGAAAAGCCAGACTTAGCTCCTGGTTCCTTGAACTTCCATGTAATATTTGCCTGGGGTGCTGGGACCAGAGCTTGCTGCTTAAGATGGAATTAAAGGACCCACTGCGGCTGAGGCAGGAGGGAAGATGGTGGAGGAAGAGAAGCTGCCGCCTGGCTGGGAGAAGCGCATGAGCCGCAGCTCAGGCCGCGTATACTACTTTAACCATATCACCAGCTCCAGCCAGTGGGAGCAGCCCAGAGGCACCAGTGGCCGTGGCAGCGGCTGCAAAAACGGGCAGGGGGAGCCTGCTAGGGCCCGGTGCTCGCACCTGCTGGTCAAGCATAGCCAGTCCAGGCGGCCCTCGTCCTGCCGGCAGGAGGAGATCACCCGGACCCAGGAGGAGGCCCTGGAACTGATCAACGGCTACGTCCAGAAGGTCAAATCAGGAGTGGAAAACTTTGTGTCTCTGGCCTCACATTTCAGCGACTGCAGCTCTGCCAAGGCCAGGGGAGACCTGGGTGCCTTCAGCAGAGGTCAGATGCAGAAGCCATTTGAAGATGCCTCATTTGCGCTGTGGACGGGGGAGATGAGCGGGTCAGTGTTCACAGACTCAGGGATCCACATCATCCTGCGCACGGAGTGAGGCCACGTGACCACCGCCGCCTTGACATTTATTATCCCAGAAAGCTCGGGAGAGGCTCAGAGACTGGAGCACCGGTCTCTGTTCCTTGTGCTCCCGCAGTCAGGGCGGCCCCTCCAGACACCTTGACTTCAGAAGAACTACAGGAGGGAGGCGCCAGGCCCAGAAGCGGGCAACAGGGCCTGTCTAATTGCAAATGCCAATGGTTGCACAGTGTTTAGGCCAGCTATTGCCCAGGGGCAATAGCCAGGCGGCAGCACCCTTTGCCTCCTCCATTAAACTGGAACCACTCTGAAAAAAATAAAAATAAAAATAAAAATAAAGGTCCTACTGGGTGAGCAAAGAGCCTTTGCTGTACCTTCATGCCTTTGAGGTTTCTCCTAAATATTGCTCATATTAAGAATAAAACACATTTGAACTAGGACATTTTGAAATAGCATGATGCTTATACCATAATGCTTAATAGATCTGGGACCAGGGAGATGGCTCAGTAGAATAAATGCTTCCCTGGTAAGCGCAAGGACCTGAGTTCAGTCCTTGGTTCTGGAAAAAAAAAATCTGACAAAATATTTCTTCGTGAAAATATTGCCAGTATTCAAAGGTAAAACTTTGTCTTCAAAAGAAATTTGTTAACAGTAATAAAATGTGAGTGATTTAAAAATTACTAGTGCAAAGGTGTGTCAGTAAAATAAAAATAACTGTCTCCACTTGATTTCTGCACTTCCCCAACAGTGACTTTGGTGTGTAGACAGTGTATGGTTATCCCATTCTCAATGGCATCCTAGTTCTTTTAAAGGTACAACTTAAAGATTTAGAATCCTTAAGTCTTCGACTGGTAGATTTCAGAAGTATGAATGGAAAATCTCAACTGCACCTGCACTACCAAGAGAGTGCAGAGACACAGAACCTTCTGCTTCCTCCTTCCCATGATTCCTTGCTATTGCTTAAACACAGCTTCCTTTCCTGTTTGAATTCCCAGCCTATAGAGAAGGGTCTTTCACAGAATCATAACATCATAGGAGATGAAACACACACTTGGGTTTCCTCCCATGATCAGCCACTGCTTCAGGAAAATGCAAGATTTTTTTTTTTCATAAACTTGTTAACATCCCCCCTCCCCAGGAGCATTGCTACAGAAAGATCCATCCATAGATGTTAAAATTACTGGGTGAAATTCTGAGAAGAAATAACAAGCTGTGTGTAGTTCTAAAGCGTCCACCCCAACTGTTAATTCAAAATAAGGCTGATATTGTCAGTAATAAGTCATAGTGCTGACATCACAGGTCCCTTGGTAGGAGACACTAAGGAGGACATTGCTTTGTCCAAAAGGTGTAATCTCAGGAGAATCATGGGAAAACTATCTGACAGACTGAAATCAAGGGCCAATCTGTAAAATTAATGCTTCAACAGTGTAAAAGTTCATGAAAGAGAAGGAAAAACTGAAGAATTATCACACATTGACTAAAATAAGGAGGGATAACAAGTAGATGTGGAATTCTTGATAGAATACCAGAATGGAAGAAAGGATATTGGGGGGGAGTGATTTTTTCTCATGCTGAGGATTGAACCCAGGACATTTTACATGCTCTGCCCTGAGCCACACCCTTCAAATGAGTGCTGTTTAGTTAATGATATTATACCTATGTTAATTCCATAGCTCTGTTGTATTGCAGATGCCTAAGGCAGTGCTATTAGGAGGTTGCAGAGGGTAGCTACAAACCTTGGTAATATTTTTGCATCTTTCTGTATCACTGGTCTCCTAGCACCAATGGTGAATATTCCACTGATGCTCAACTAACCAGGAGCTAAAATTAGCTCAAATGAAAAAGTTCAACAAAACAGTTGCATCCGCTTTTTAAGCATTGTATTTTCATTCCTATAATAATTTTTGTAATGTTAATAAAACATTTGCTATTGTTGGATATAGTATTATAATGAAAAGATGACTCATGCAGACCAAGGGCAGGAACACAGATAATAAGAGGATTATGCTACTGCAAGATTGGACTGTTGTATTCTGACGATATTTTCTAAATTTGGGTTATAGCTTGATTTGTGTTTTACATGCATTATAAACTGATGCTGTTATCAAATTAACACGACTTACCATAAATATGGGATTTAATTTAGGCTTTTAAAAAATGTATGGGGTCTACAGGGTCTTACTACACAGATCGGACTCATAGTGATCCTCCTGTTTTCAGTCTCCTTAGTGCTGGGATTACAGGCGTGTGCCACCATGCCCAGTCTCAGTTGCCATCTCAGCATGCCCCAGGGGCAGGGCCAGCACAGCATGTGGCACCAGGGATTGAACTTGTCCCTGCACCTGTTTAAGCAAGCACTTTAGTCCACTGAGCTGTTTGGAGAGCCCTTAGAAGGCTTTTGAGTAGTAAATGGAATAGAATGACTTGCATATCACTCACAGCTTATTATTTGATGTAGTAGCTGAACTTCTTTCTCCACAGGGCCACCGGAACCCAGAGCTTATTGGTTACTTTGAATAGTTAAACTCTAGAGATTTGGTTTTATTAGTTTTCCATATTTGAGAGATGTTTCAAGCCAAAAGAGATATGGAAAGTCGGAAAGCTGTTTATAAAACAGTACATGTCAAATGTAATCTTGAGTGCTGTCATGTTCAACTGGCCATCAGTGTGCTGGTTTGGTTATGTCACTGGGGCATGTCCCCAAAGAATCATATGTTGGAAGCCTGGTCCTGTGTGGGTGCTGAGGTGGGGGAACTTTTAAGAGGGAGGTAACTATGCCAGGAGGGCACCAGCCTAAAATAGATTACTCCTGGGAGCTCTCACTCTTTAAGGGCTAGGTTAGTACCATGAGGCAGATTGTTAGAAAGGATGCCACACCCCCAACGTACTTGGCCTCTTTTGTACCCAGCCATGTTGTTACACATCCAGGGGACCCTCATTAGGATGGCACCATGCTGTTTAGACCTTTTGGCTAATAGAATTGTGAACCAAATACACTTCTTTATTTTATAAGTTGTCTAGTCTCAGGTATTTCATTTTAAGCCAAAATGAGCTAAGAGAATTATGAAGTCCTAGCCACCTTGGCAGTGAGGAAGTACCTACAAAACCCATGCTTCTTTATCGCCACTGTGCATAGGAATATTCTACATTTCTAATAAGTCCTCCCATGGGGCCACTCTCCATTGGACTCAATTAATCTTGGGGCAACATTTTGAGTAGTAAGGATGTAAATGACCAGAGAAGAAGTTCTGTAGATAAGCCCTGTCTATCTTAGGTATAAATTTAAACAAAATATTTAGGTACCAGTATGGTTAGGTGTCTCAGTTACTTTTCTCTCAGTGCTGGGACAAAATACCCAACACCCAAAATTAAGGAAGGAAATGTTTATTTAGCTCACAGTTTGTGGAGGTTTCAGTCCATATTCGGCGGGCTCCAAGGTAGAGTGGGACATGGCACAGGGCAGCTGTTCATGGTGGTAGAAAACAGCAAAACAGTAAGAGTGCAAATCAGGGCAAGCCTCTTTCCCTCCCTCATATTATATTCAGGCTCTCTGCCCCAGGGCAGGTGTAGCACTTACATCCATAATCTCAGCATTGGATCATGCATTAATCGCAGACTCTAGAAGTATGCCCTGTGACTGCATGAGACTTTGAGGGGGATAAACTGGACACAACCATAACACTAGGTAATAAAAAAGTGAGATGGGGCTGGGGAGATGGCTCAGTAGAATAAGTGCTTGCCTGGCAAGCGCAAGTGCTTGAGTTCAATACCCGGTTCCGCAAAACAAAAAAAGAAAAAGAAAAAGAAAAAAGTGAGATAAACCTCACCAGTTTAAAAAAAAAAAAAAAAAAATTGTGGGGACAGGAAGTGCTTTGTGTGACACACTTGTCCTCTGAGGAACATTTTAAGGTTGCTTGAGTGATAACAAGGAAGGAAAAGAGATTGTGAATTCAGTTTATGATTAGGAGGAAGAGGTCAGATGGGGGGGTGGATAGGCATAGAAAAATCCCCCAGAAGGCTGATGGCCACTGCCGCCAGGGGGCGCCCCTCCACAGCCTTTCCCTTCGTGCATATTGTTCTGTCCTGGTAGTGGAAGGAGGTGGGAACAATGACCTGCTGGGGACCTGGGATCAGGAAATGAGCCAGGGATGCTGAGGGGCACATCTAATCCCCTCAGGTCTCTCTGGTGATGAGGACTTAGTTCTTGGTTCATTACAGAAGACAGCAGAGCTGGGCTGAACTAGAGTGGACTCTGCAGCCAGACGTGATGAGTTTACTGGAGAGAGACATACTGATGGGACAGAAGTAATTTCAAAAGCTATCATAGAATGTTAAATAAAAAGTATTCATAATTTCAGGAATTTCTTCATTTTATCATATGTGAGAGAGGGAGAAGTGATTTTCCTGAACTTCACAAAATAGTATTACACAATTCATAGTACAGCTTCCTTTAAAAACAAACAAACAAGGTATTTGATCACCTATCAAGATGAAGCTTTGAAATTTTTAAGATTTTTCTATTTTATAGAGAGAAAAAAAAACCAATGAAAACGATAGAGAATTTCAAAACAAGGTGATAGGGAATTAACAATGGTTATTATATTGCATATTGTTATCTTCATTGGTGTTGCTCAGATTACCAGATACAGGCATGCCGGACTGATCAAACAATCTAAGGACTAGCTGTTTCTTTCAGTGAACTAATAGACACTAGTTGTACAATTATCTTAGCTATCGTGTATATACACATATCTTTTTCTCCCTTCCTCTTTTCTCTTTCCCCCATCTCAGTTGTTCTTTCCGTTTTAGCAGTTTCTTTCCCTTTCATAATCTTTACTGTACCTTTTGGATCTTATTTACTCCTTCATTTTCTTACACTAGAGACACAATACAGTGTGTAGACGTGCAAATCTGATTTGTCTCGCTTATGAGTATGGTCTCTAGTTGCATCTATTTGCCTATAAAAAGCTTGAGTTTATCTTTCTTTACAGCTGAGTAGTACTTGTTGTATGAAGAGACCACATCTTTGTTATTCAACCCTTGGTTGATGGGCATTTGCATTGTTTCCAATATTTCACTATTAAAAATTATGCTGCTATAAACATGGGTGCACATGTATTGCTGTGGCATGATGTTTTCATTTCTTCTGTAAAATACCTAGACGGGCAATGGCTGGGTTGAATGGGACCTCTAGTTCTAGTTTGTTTGAGGAATCTGCACGATGATTTCTGCAGTGGTTTCACCTATTCACACTCCAACCAACAGTGGAAAAGAGTTCCATTTCCCCCACAGTCTTCCCAGAATTTATTGGTTGATTTCTTGAAGATAGCCATTCTTTCTGTGGGTGAGATGGGGTCTTAATGTTGTTTTAATTTGCATTTCTTGAATGACCAACAACGTTGAACATTTTTCCATATATTTATTGCCATTTGCATTTGTTCATCTGAGAAATGTGCACTTATCTTGGATGGCCATGTTTGCATTGGGTCTTTGAATTTTGGGGGCCTGGTTTTTAAAAATTCATTATATGTTCTGGATAGGAGTCCTTTGTCTGGGGGAGAGTTGGCTAATATTTATTTCCAATTTGTGGGTTTTATTTTCACTTTGTTGGTATAGAAGGGTACACTTGAGTCATTTGTAGGAAAACAGGTGCACCTTCAGACCATAATGTTCAGTGAAATAAATTTGACACACAAGCTTCTCTTATATGACTAACCCCAAACACAAATGAAGGGCAAAACAAAAGATAAGTGAAATAGGAAATAGGGACACAGATCTTTCTTAGATGTGAATGTATGCAAGAGATGGCAGCAGGAGGAAGGGAAGGGAGGCAAAGGGACGAAAAGGAACTAGGATGTGTCATGTGCATGGACCCACTCCACACTGTGGTCACTGTGTACTGCAAGCTGGACTAATAAGGATAACAACTGGAGGGAAAACAAAGGGAAGTTTATTTGTTGTGAAAAAGATAAACAATATTACCTTTATTAAAACATGGAGGGCGAAGGAGATAGCTCAGCGGTCTAAGAGCCTGCCTAGCGAGCACAAGGACCTGAGTTTCATCTCTGGTACCGCACTCCATCTGAGCTGTGTAGCAGGGCCCTGTACCTAATAAATAGATAAAAATAAAAAAAAAACATAGACTATCTAAATCTTTCCTGGTTCTTCAGCCACATTGGAGTCCTGCACGCCCAGGTGGTAGTGGGCAGAGTGGTCAGAGGTGTCTGACAGCTTTCTGAAGAACGATCCTGACAGTACAGCGAATTACTCCAGTTGTGGAATAATTGTCTTATTGAAAATTTAAACTTTTAGTCTATTACTCCTATGAGTTTGATTTTTTTTTTATAAACATCATTTTTAAAAACACAACTTAGGTACTCTACAGTGGACCCTGCCTCTAATTCCAGCACTGGGGAGCCTGCGACAGGAGGACTGCCATGAGTTCAAGGCTGGCATGGGCTACACAGTGAATTCAAGGCTAACGTGAACTAGAGAGATTCTGTCTCAGAAGGAAAAAAAAGTATTCATGCAAAACAAGAGATGTAGAATATCGAGAGGGTGTATTGTATATTCTGCATTTCTTTAAAACACCCAAAACAAGTCAGTTGAAAGTATTGACTAATGTGAACCAGGTGTTATATTTCCTTGTTTAGACTGCTCCCTCCCACTGCTAAATTTCACCCAAAGCACATACCAACCTGCTCCTTCCTTTAGAGGGACAGGTCTGAAGCCTTAACATGGAAGGTTCGCCGGGAGCAGGCCAGCAGTGCAGTGTAGCGGGCCTCCTGGTCCTGGTTGCTCCCTGGGGCTGGCGGATGTTTCTGCAGAGACCTTTCATGCCCAACATCACATGGAAAGGATGCTATATGACTGTCAGGGGCTGGTATGCCTCTTTCTGAATGGTGCCTGCTCTTCTTTCCTCTCCTTTACAAGACCAGGGGGTGGAAGGAACGCCCAGACCGTGGGTGGAATTGCCTTTTCTATTACGTGCTGCTCAGACATTTCAGGACCTGTGGGAATTCTAACTTGGTCCGAAGTTTGTCATTGGCCCTGTCTTTCTGCACTCTTGCCCCAGGCCTCTCCTAAAAGTGGGGAAACTGGTTTGCAGAGCAGCCCACAACTGTTTCAGTTTCAGCTGGATTTCCTTATAAAACAGGCCAGTCTGGGAGGTCATTCATTTGTCTCTGATCCAGATGCAATGCTTTGATTATTCTTGATTTACACTGAACTTGGATGAGAACTCAAGCATCAGGTAAAAGCATACACCTACTCAGAATGAAAAATAATGAGCCCAGCCACACACACTGGTGTGCACACAAGCTGAGCCAGTGCAGCCTCCCATCTACCTGCAGATCAAGGGCAGGCAACCATCACCTAGTGCCAGAGGCAAGGAGGAGTCAGGTGGGGCTGGCACAAGGAGACCCGGGGCCAGCAGCAAATGCTCTGTGCCCTGACTTGGAACTTAGCTGGTAGGCTGAGTACATGTCCACAAAGTCACTGAGCTGAATGCTTGTGCCGTGTGTTGTTGTGCTCTCTGCCTGCTGCGCCTCAGTATGTTTTTTAAAATGTAGTTGGAAATGACAGTACTTCACTTGGAAAAAAAAAAAAGAGAGACCTGCCATGTCTATGCAGAGAGTTAAAAATTACCAAACAATGTACACAGTTGGGCAGAAGAGAATTAAAGACTGGAAACTACTATGAGATGTGGTTCCTGTGAACTGCAGTCATGCCCGGTCCCTGCCCCCCTCAATCTAACTCTGGTCCCTCCTGGCCTTATGGTACTTTCAAAGGTTTGAGATGTGGGGTATGAACTCACTTCAGAGGAGGGACTGGTTTTTTGACCTTTAAAATGCTGTCCTGGCAGGAACGTCTGAAAAAATAGTCTTGTGGGGTCTGTGATGACAGCATGGGCAGACGGGTGCATGCCATGTCTGTCTTGGGAAGGTGGGGTTTGTGACAGTCTCTGGGAGGATGCTTGCACCAGGGACTCACCTGGAAGTGAATGACCACTCAGCGATACCATCAATGTAACAATCCTGAGGCCAGATACATGATGACAGGAGTCCTGGCCATGCCGGGGGCATAGTATGCTAGGTCTGTTCCAGGAATGGAGGGTGGCTCCCTCTCCTCCCCTCTGCCAATTTGACTTTACCATACTTAATGGCTTCTGTGGACACCTAGTGGCCCTATGTGCTTGGACCTTATCCCCTTGTCTCATGGAGCTGTCATGGCCAGCAAGGGCCTTTTGTGATTTTCTGAGCCTCTCCACCAAACCTTTCTAAGCAGCTCATCTGTGTGATGCTCTGGTACTGTTTGGGGTTATGGAGACATAACCTGGCTTCACTGTGGAAACCACCGTCAGGTCTGTGCACAGTGAGCAAGGCAGGCAGGGGAGCTGGAACCTCCCACCCGCTCAAGGTGGGAGGCTCAGCGGTGCTGAGTGAGCAAGGTGGTAATGGGGCCCTTGGGATTTTTGTTACAAAGGAAGGGACCACACCTATGCCCCACATCAAGCCCTACAATTACTATACATTAGATGTAAACTAGTACCTGGGCATGGACAGTGAGCCCAGCACCCAGCCAGGGGTGGAGGTGCCCCAGGAACACCCTGTGACAGTTCTGGAAGATTGAAGTTATCTCTCCTCAGAGGAGATGTCATTTTAGACCTTCTCTGATCCTCACAGGAGCCTGGAATCTTTTCCATAAAGGCACCTGCACAAATGCAGACCAAACGCACACAGAAGGAATGAAAGGCGGCAGTGCCTCAGGACTCATGAAGATCCTGACGCAGGAAGCTCACTTGTACTTTATTCATCTGGCTCCTGTTCCCTGCTTCCAAAATCCAGTTTTGGGCAGAGCTTCCGGGGCAAGCAGATAGAGGCACGGTTTCCTTTGGTTGAGGGGCCCCTCAGGGATCACAGGCTCCTCCAGGGTCCAAGGTCCGGAGGGCCACCTCCACCGGTACTGGCCTAGGGGGCGCTGCAGATTCCTGCAGAGGGGCCATGAGGGAGAGTGAGGAGGCGGCCAGGGCCAGTATGCTGTCAGGCTGGGTGCCGGATGGCTGCTTGGGATCCTTCTGCTTTTCTTTAACTACCTCCTGTTGCTCCCAAGTCCATCAAAGTGAGACTTCTCTCTCACTGCCACAGGTGTGTTCTCTCTCTCCCAGGGAATGTAGGTGCTCCTGGCTGCTCCCTATCACCCTCATCCACCACTGGCTCCTGTACCTGTGGCCCTTGGCACTCTGAGCCAGGAGTGTTTATCACCTAACCTAGTTTGAGACTCTCTCGCCTTTCACTTTTCCTAGTTTTTGTGAGGAAACTCAGTTGCAGTATCTTTCTTAGTCACTTGATTTGTTGTGAGCTCCTACATTTGCTTTTTTATTTTCTGTGTCTACAGCTGTTGGCTGGGGTGACACCACAGGACAATCTCTATGGTGTTCCAGCATGGACATGCACATCTGTGCCTAAGTCCTCCTCGGTGCCTGGTGATCCTAAGCAGAGGGACGTCACCCAGGCACGGTGGGAAGGGGCTCTGTGCGTCTGGAAGGATAGGAGTTAAGTGTGTGACACACAGGAAGCACTCTGGTCTGGTGGAATGTGAAGGGGGCCACCACCCTGACCCTATTGTCTCCAGCTGCTTTCCAGCACATCTGGGAGGCTACAGGGTGGAAGGTCTCCCACCCATGGGCACACATTTAGGTGTTAGGCCTGGGAAACCTGAAGAGGTCCGCTTTTCCCTTGTTCTAGTCCTCACAGCAAAAGTTCCTCAGGGCTATATTTGTCATCCAGCCAGCAGCCTGAGGGGGCACCTAGGAAGCTAGGGAAGCTGGGCTGGACAATGCCAGAGGACAGAGCACCGACTAGAAAGTTGGGGGTGGGGGCTGCAGGTCTCCAGGGCACCCCCATCCTGAGGTCATTGAGGCAGGAGAGGGTCTGGGGACCCTGGAATGCAGAAGGAGGGGGCAGGGCTCTAATCGCGGGAGGACAGGCAGTGCTCTCCCCAGGTTGGCCAGAGACCCTTAGGCCATCTCTCCTAGGGATTGTGCCAGCGGCCACTGCCCTCAGCCGCAATCCTGGGCTCAGTCCAGCACATCAGGATGCCAAGTGTGAGTCTGGGCCAGAGGGGAGAGCCAGAACACCCTTGGAGAGCCAATAGTCTAGTGCGCAGGGGGATCCCCACAAGGGGGCAGAGGGGAACCCCGGAGGGCCGGCGGGAGGAGGCCTGCGCCACAACCAAGCGCACCCTCTGGGGGCCCCCACTCTGGTTGCGGGTGGGAGAGGGCTGATGGGACCCTTGGCTTCTTCCAAAGTTTCGGGTGAATCCTGCTCGGTGGACATCTGGCTCCCGCGCCTGCTTGTGCGCGTCCGGAGTGATCCCCCTCCGCCGCCCCCTTCCTCGGGCACGGGAGGCCTGCGGGATCGCGCGCGGGGCCGCGTGCCGGGCAGTGCCCCCCGCCCGTGCGCCCCCGCTGCCCACTGGACTCAAGCAGCGGTGCTCGCCTTTACTCCGCTCGCTCGGTGCTCGGCGCCCGGTGCTCGGCGCCCGGTGCTCCTGGCCCAGCGCAGGGACGGTGCAGCAGGCGGGAGGCCCCCGCGTGGCGGCTCCCGCAGCCTGCGAGGCCGGATCCCCCTGTCCGCCCTCCTGCTACTCCTGCTCCCCCCGTTCCTCCGTCGCCGCCCCAGGCAGAGCGCGGGCGCAGAGCGTGGGAGCCATGGCGCGCGCGGAGGCGGCGCGGGACCCCCGGCGTAGGGAGGCGGCGACGCGGACGCGCGGCGAGCGGGAGGCGGAGGCGGCGGAGGAGGCGGAGGCGGAGGCGGGGGCGGCGGAGGAGGGCGGGGAGGAGGCACCGGGCGGCGGCGACGGCGAGGGCGACGGCCACGAGCAGGGTGCGCCGGGGGAGGCGGCGGCGGCCGGGAGGGCGCGCGGCGAGGACGAGGACGCGCGGGTGCCGCGCGCAGGGCTGCCTCGCGCTGCCGTCCCCGCCGCGGCCGCTCGCAACAGCAGGCGCCGCCGCCGCCCGAGCAGGAGGAGGAGGATGCCGCCAGGCGACGAGGACCGCGCGCGCCCGGGTCGCCGCCGTCGCCGCGGGGACCTTCTGCTGAGCCAGCTGTGCTTCCTGGCCTCGGTGGCGCTGCTGCTCTGGTCGCTCTCGAGCCTGAGGGAGCGGAAGGGTGAGTACTCGCCGCCCGGGGCTAGGGGTTGCAGAATTGAGGGGCTACATCGGGGCCGAGCAGGCGCGGGGACCCGGTGCCCCGGTGCCTTCGCGGGATCGGAGGAGGAGCCCCGAGCGCCGCGTGCGGAGTGGGCGGGCTTCGGAGCCGGGTCGCTCTGGGAACCTCTACCTTTCTATGCCTCTGCCTGGGTCCCCCTTTCCTTCAGGCTGGAGAGACTTTCGGGATGGTGCTGGGGACACTTCACCAACACCAGCCCCCCACAGCCAGGAGTGAAGTTGTGCCGCTCCGATGCAGCACCGTGCAGGTAACTACCTGTGCGCTCCGGTGTGAAAGGCTGGTGGAGCCGGTGACTGGGTAACACCTTGTTCCCATGTGTTGTCCCTGTGGAACAAGCAGGGTGGGAGGCTTGAACAGCTCCTTGCTCCCTGCCATTCCCAAACAGGTGTCGCGAACTTTGGGTGGGAAAAAAGTGTAAGCTGGTGCAGCCCATTTGAGCATGGGCTTGTTCTGAAACTGTCCGAGCAAGAGCTGGGAAGACAAGGACCGCGTGCCCAGTGCCCCGGGTGGGCTTGCCGCTGAGCACAGAATGACTGACCTGGCCACTGGGTCTCTGTGTCTGCTAAGTGCCGGGTTGTCAACCTGCTTTCACATGCACTGGGGTCTTGTCTTTGCACTGGGCCTTTCGGAGCTGAAATAGTCCTTGCATAGAAATGTGTTCAGAACAGTTGTCCGCTAAAATCAATTCGGACTCTTGGCGCAGCTGTTTAAAAGAGCCAAGGGAAGACTTGTAAAATGCTTTTCTATCTGGGCTTCCAAAGGGCTAGGGTTTGTGGAGAAACAGCTGTGTCCACGGCGGTGTGCTGTGGTGTTAGGAAGGACATTGTTCCGGCGCGAGGTGTTGTGATGTGCAGAACACAGGCGTTTGAGTCGTGATGGTGACATATTTCCAGGTGCCATCAATCCGAAAAGGGATCCCTTTGCACTGGCCTTTGCTGAGCCTCACACTGGACAGTCATTTAGGTCTTCCCAGACCTACTGACAGACTTCATCATATATGGTAATAAGACAGAGGCAGTGTTAGTCCTCAGAGAAATCCCGGGATCCTGTCTCTCTCCAGGGCCCTGAGTTCCCCATGCTCTGGCCCAGGGCTGTAGGAGGGGCCCTGAGTGCGAATCAGGGTGTTACTTTAAGGGCAGACTCCAGCCTGCCAGGCAGCTGGCTGCTGGTGGAGGCTCCCTAGGAGGGCTCTCACTTTTCCAGAGCCGAGAGCCCCACAGTGGAAGGTGCCTGCCACCTCTGGCAGGGGCCATTTTCCCAGTGTGCTAGGCTCCGAGTCACACAATTCCCACTACTGTCTGTGATATAAAAGGTGTTCGTCTGGAGATTGTCACCTACCAGTGAAGTTAGTCCATGGCAGAGGTGTGCCTGCCGTTTTCTGGGAAGATGGGCTAGCGGGGGTGGGATGTCAGGCCCACTGCAAACTTATAGCCTGGTGACTGGGCTATCATTTTGAAATGGTTTCCCTGGCAGTGACATTTCTGTTCAGGGACCTTATTCAGATTAATTCCATAGCATAGTCTTTCCTTCCTTCCATCCATCCCTACCACTCCTACTTATAGTCTCTTCCTCCTGCTCTTACTCTTCCCGCCTATGTCTAGCGGAGGAAAATTTCTGGCCAGCACCTGAAAGTCTAATCAGGAAAACCTGAGGGTGCTAAGGAGGATACCTGCCAGCCTCAGTTTCCCCAGCACAGCACACTAGTCATAATTAAACCTCTAATCATCTTTTCTTCTGTTGTGTATGAATGATTTCGATATATGATTCACATCAGCATTTTGCAGCAAGGCCCGCTTTCAAGATAATTTTTAACAGATTAATGTGTGTGAACCTGCGCCTGATGATATTTCAGCTCAGGAAACACTCATTCCGCTTGCAGCATACATAAACACACCGACAGTGACTCTTATTCTGGAAACTTAGGGGTCACTGAACTTAGGGATTCTCTCAGTGTGGTAAAAAGTTTGGAATTCAACCTTGTAACTGAGAGAAGCTGAGCGATTGGTTTAAAGTCACACAGCAGTTGAGGAGTAGAGGAAAAAACTGAGCTGAGGGTAAGCTCTTTGTTCCTACCTCTGTTTCCTGTCATTTATGCCACCATCTAGGTGCAGCTTTGTTGCATTTACATAATCCCAGGGGATACCTGCATGGAAATCAAATGCAACATTTTACTTATTTGTCTTAAAAGCCATGCAGATTATTGAAGACATCTCAGGAGCTTGTTTTCTAATACGTGTTTATCTATCTTTCTTCTTTCTTTCTTTCTTTCTTTCTTTCTTTCTTTCTTTCTTTCTTTCTTTCTTTCTTTCTTTCCTTCCTTCCTTCCTTCCTTCCTTCCTTCCTTCCTTCCTTCCTTCCTTCCTTTTTCCTACAAAAAGGACAGTTCTTTTACTAAACCAAATAGAGATGTGTGTCAGTGATGTTATATAACACTGTCTAACATTTATAATCATATGGAATCGGAAATCCCTTCCTTGGCTTCTAACCAAACTGAGATTTGGTTATACACAGAAAAGATTTCTCAGCATTCGTCTGCTTGCCATATAGGAAAGACTCTGTACTGAGTTTTTCTACCAAGATGGAATGGGAGGGTTGTTTAATTTAGGTCAGAAAGGGTTAGTGCTGGAATCAAGAAAAACCTTACACTGCCACTGACAGAAGCAACAATAAGAACTAGAATCTGGTGGGCTCTTAAGCGCCTGACACTGTGCTAATTACGCCTCATTTGCGTTGCTTTATTTTCCCTACAAATGCTGCTTCACCGAAGTGTGAGCCTTCAGCACTGGAGCAAGATGAGCCCCGGGGGCCCTGTTCAGTTGTTGCGGTTGAAGATCTCATTTTTGATCTCTGTTTTAAGAGCCAATTGAAATAAGGTGTTAGATTTGCTAATGAGAGTATTCTTTTATTTTTTCAATGAGAATGGATTGTTTTGGTATGTCTTGAGTGGTTGAAACTGTTTAATTTTTCTGTGGTACAAACTATCTGGCCATCTTTTTATAGGAGTGGTTTGGATGGAGGCTAGGGGTTCTAACTCAGGAAGAATTCCAGATGTCCTGTCTGGAAGCCTCAGGAGGATGAACGGCAGCTAAGAAAGAAAGTACTTGCACATGCGCACATATCCTTATTTGTGGTGCTTTCTGTGCCAGTTGCTATTGCTGTGTAACAAGTCACCCCTGAACTTAATGGTATAAAATGTCTACTAACTTTTGCTCCTGCGTGTTTTGGGTCAGGCTTGCTCTCTGCTGCATTATGTCAGGGGCCTCAGCTGGAAAGGCTGCAGGCTGGGCGTCTTGACAGCTGGATCCAGACTCATCCGAGCAACATTACTCCCAGAAGTCTGGGGTTGAGATGGCTGTTGGCCCAGACCAACATGTGGCCTCTCCACATGGTTTGTCCACGTGGTCTGTCCATGTGGCTCAGTTTGAACTTCCTCAGAGCATGGCAGCTGGGTTCCCAGAGTAAGAAGAGTCCCAGGAGAGCAAGGTACAAGGGCATAGAGTTTTTATATGCTAGCCTCAGAAACTGCACGGTACAACATCCCCTGTTCTTTCCTGGGCAGGGTAATGATAAATGCCCACTCAGGTTCACAGCCTGGACACACACAGCCACCACCGTGTCATGGAGGAGTGGAGGGCCAGATAGTCAGAAGGGCCTGTGCCATGGGTAGTGGGGTTGTGGCTGTCTGTGGAAATCCCAGCATCTGAGATGGTCGTGGCTTAGGTGTGACTGGAGATGTGTCCCAAGGTAATGAGTGGTGAATATGATACACATGTACACATACATCCACCTATTTATGTATTCCAACACCTCCTCCCACACACGTATACACATGCCTGCTCCTTTTGAAATGTCTTCTAATCCTGAAAATATTGCTGCTCATCTTATGTGATGGGCAGCCCAGAGGAGTTCCTTGAAGAAGGGATACAGTGGGGGTGATGAGTGCAGATTTACAAAGTAGACCCGAGATCCCCCCTCTTTGCCTGGGGGTGCTCCATCTTCAGAGGCCTTAGTGTGAGTCTGCCAGCTCTCAGCCTTATGCCCCTTCTCTTTGCTGTCCCTTTCTTGAACCTCAAATTCTGTACTTCCTTTTGCTTTACAAAAGGGGCTGTGTCAGGCTGTGTGCTGCTGCCACGGCTGGACTCTGGCCCCCACTGGAGCTATTAGTCCTTTGCTTCAGCTACTTAGTCCTTCACATTTGCAGCTAGTTTTTCCTGTCTGGGCCCTTGAACCTCTTGACTAGACCAGGTCCCTGAGGTGCTTTCTGAATGCACTGTATTTTTTCCTTTGTGACATTTATTACAGTTGGCAATTATGTATGTACTCAGTCGTGGTGTAAGTAACTGTAACAATATTCTTCCCTGGTGTCTGAGCTCCAGGAGGCCAAGGACTCTATGAACTGTCCTCCCTTTTATCACCCACCACCTCGCCCATTGTTCATTTGCTTTACCAAATAAACTCAGACCATGTTTGTTAAATATATAGGTATATTTTTAAAAACATTTGTTAAATAAAGAAGCTATCTTGATTTTCCTTTTCGCTCTCTCTGTTTTTTTTTTTTTTTTTTTCTTTCTTTCTTTCTTCTGAGGATTGAACTCAGGGCCTTTCCATTGAGCTACGTCCTCAGCTCTTTTTCTTATACATTTTGAGATGGGGTCTTATTACATTGCCTTGGCAGGGCTGAAACTTGTAGTCCTCCTGCTTCAGCCTTCCAGAGGGCTGGGATCACTGATGCGGGCCACCGTGCTCAGGTAGTGCTTTTGATCATGGCAGGTTAGTGCCTGCTGTAAGAACCAGCTGCCCCATGTCAGGCACCCATGAACTGGCACACACTTTGTTTTCAAACTTACAATTCTGCCCCCAGTTCTGTAGGCAAAATATTGCCACCCACCCTCCCTGGAGCAGCAGTGAGCTAAAACAAGGTGGCATGCAGGGCCTCACGTCAGCGGATGAAGTGGCGGGGATTCGAACCTTGGCCTGCCAGTCACAGTTGCACGCTACTGCATTTGCAGCCAGGGCTGAGGAGGCTGGGAATAGGAGCCAGGGAATCACCCTGCCTTTTCCAGTTATCCAAGAAGTACAGGAACGACAGAAGGTTGGTTTCCCAGAAGCAATATTTTAGAAACACATTGCTTTTCAACCTTTTCTATTTTCTGCACAAACACATATAGATGTGTCTCTTCCCTCCTGGCTTTTCTTAGCTGCTCATCAACCCAGATTTTCTCAAAGATTTCCTCTACTTGCAAGCTTTGAATCCTTGTGGGGAGATTATTTTTTACCCTGGAGGGTTGGAAAAGCCAGAAGAATTGCAAAACCAGCTATTTGTTGAGAATTCCAAGGCTTGGTGGAAGTTGGCTGATAGGACAAGATTTTGGCAATTCTCTTGTTCTGTAAGGAGATTTCTTTTCCTTGGGAAAAATAAATTTTATTTTGATGGGGGGCTAATGGTGCTGTCTTCTCTATGGGGATACCAAGGAGTGCAGAGCATAGACTGTGTCTCCAGAGTTGCAAAGCAAATTGCTTGTGCTGCCAGCAGGGTGATCTGAGGTTTTCTGACCAATTCCTGCCTTCTCTTTGGGAATTATTTTTCCTTGTTGTTTGTAATAGTTTCAAGCAGGGGGTTATCGCATAGGATTGGAGGATGTGGATTTTTTGGGATGCAGGTAGAAGAAGGTTTTTCTGTGAGCCAGGTAGTGGTGGGCCATGCATCCCCTGGGACTCTGCAGGCTCTTTCTTTCTCTTTCCTTTTCTGACCAGGATATAAAGGAGATGTTGGTCTCAAGAGCGTCACTGTTGCCTGCTGGTCTCCTGGCCTTGTTACCGCTACTATGAAGTGTCCCTTTGGGCCCCAAGAGGGGGTTCCTGCCCATATCCCCAGTACTAGATGCTGCCACTGGGACATTTGTTGAACATGTGTCAGGCTTTTTGCCAGTTGCTGGGTGACTGTGGTACCTGAAAGGACACCAGAGTGTCCATCCTCATGGCTCGGTGAGGACAGAAATTCTGGACAGCTATGTTTTTAGCATTTTGAGGGATATAGGTGACAGTTCCACTGTGGCACAGGGAGGTCATGGCAGAAGCTGGAACCTGAAAAATAAAAGGCACAAGACTGTTAAATAACGGGAAATAAAAAGCCAAACACAGAAACCTGGGCAAAAGAGATGCCAGGCAGCTTATAAAAAAATGCAACTGCAGATAATGGCCATGGAATAGAGGGGATTTCAACCTTAATTATCAATAGGGAAACCTGGCTTTGAAAATAACGAAATGCCATTTGTCCATATCAGGTTGGCAAAAAACTAAAACATGCCAATGTCGGATGTGGGTTAAGGTGCTAGACAAAGAGCATCTCTTTCACTTTGAAGGAGGAAATAAATCACTAGGTACCCAGATGTGGGGTGGGGGGGGTTAGTGAAATCATCTTGTACATGGGGCTAAAAGGGCTGGGGTTAGATCTTCAGTGTGCCATGCCAGCCCCATCCCTGGGGCACGCTGAGACGGCAACTGAGACTTTGACATGGTGGCACGCGCCTGTAATCCCAGTACTTGGGAGACTGAAAACAGGAAAATCACTATGGGTCTGATCTATCTAGTGAGACCCTGTATGCCTTGCAGACCCTGTCCTAAATACATGAAAGCAAAAACAAAAACAATAACATGGGGCTAGAAGGGATTGTTACTACGCTCAACTCTGTACCAGCCACTCAAAAAGCATGCTGCAAATCCAGGGCAAGTGGTGACAATGAAAAAGGTTTCCTGGTAAGCCAGCAAGCCCAAGAAGACAGTGGGGGAGTGGTCCAGAGGGCTCTCTTCTTCTTTTTGTATTTTAGGAAAGGGTCTACCGGGTGTTCAGGGTCCCACTACTAGATCGGACTCGTAGTGACTTGCTTGTTTACAGCCTCCCAAGAGCTGGATTATATCATGCCCAGTCTCAATTGCCCTCTCAGCATGCCCCAGGGGCGGGGCTGGCATGGCAGGCCAAGGACCCTCTTTTTCAACTCAGAGGTTAAACCTTTCTTGTGTTGCTGGTTTGGGCCTGATGCCAGGAGAAGGGAAGCTTTTTTTTTGGCTAACGATCAAGATGTGGTTGAATACAACATGGCTATTTAGTTTGAACCCTAAGTGTGGCATGTGGCAACAGGATTAGAATGACCCGATGTTAAGTTCTGAGACTTAGGCACGGGTCTCCATCCTTGGAGATGTGGTCATGACCCTTGGAGCTCGGCAGTTTGGGGCTCGTAAGAGAACTGGAGGGAACAGACCTATGTCATTTCTGAAGCTGTCCCACCACTATAACTTGCTTTTTAAATCACAACATCTAACAAGTATCCCCTGCCTGCTATGCCCACTTATTCCTTAGAGAGAGTGAAAGAATAAAGTCTGCTCACCTGTGACCAGGTGAGGGAATTACTCCTTTGCAATCTTTGCAACATATTCATTTTTCCCTTTATAGTTTTGCATTATTTGATCTTAGCGGAAGTCTTTTTCACTTCAGGGAGCTGATCTGCTACTGGAATTGGAAGCCATAGAGGACAGGAAAGAACCAAGAGGAGGAGCATGAGTGACCGGAGGAGGGAGGTGTCACAGAGTGACATCAGCAAGTCAGTGGTGCCACTTTTCAGATGGGACATGAAGCGTTCATTTTTGCATGCATTGAGTTTTGTGAGCTATTGGAACATCTGGCTGAGAGTTTTGAAAATCAAGGTTATCAGCAGATGCAGATGCAGATGACGGTTTGTGAGCATCCTCCCCAAGGGCCAACGCTGGCTCTTTGGTGAGCTTCGTGGCTGTTATCTCTGCTGCATGTTATCATCCCTGGAAAACTTTGAACCTCACGCATGTCTGAGGGCCACTCCAGAGGCTCTGATGTGCTGCCCCAGGGTGTGGCCTGGGCACTGGGGATTTTTAAAAAGTGAAGCAGCTGATGCCAATGGGCATCAGGGTTGAGTGCCAGTGAGTTTAGGCTAATGTTCAATGTTTACCTAGTCACAGCCACATAAATGCTCTGGCCTTGAGCTGTGAAATGCACTGTTTCATTTTCCCATCCCAAACATACATTAATATTTTTTCTGCTTAGTTTTCTAAGCCATTCCCACAAGTTAAGCCCAAGCTTTCATCCACTGGCCTCGGCCTCCTGTTTATGTGTACAGTGTCAGTAAGTGTTCTTTCCAGTCTTATCATGGAAGAAATTTTCACCAGATTCTCCTGGGTTGTTCTTGTCTGGACAGACTGCTGGCTGAGCCTGCTTCCTACCTGTCATCTGGCAACCTCCCTTCAGCTCCGGCCTGCACCTTTCTCTTCATCCTCCCTTATCTTGAAATTCCTGCTTCCCAGAAGCCATGTATGCTGCTTTCTAGGCTTCTTCCTGAATTTGCAATGCACATTTATGGGGCTTATGTATACTAGGAGCCTGCTGTGATAGGGAGCATGGGAAGCGAAGATCTGAGCCTGCTGTGTTGGAAAATACTCCGTCCACTGCCACCCTTCCTGTGAGATGGTTGGGCTGGGTCAGGGATTTAGGGTGGAACACACTCTCCTGGGATTTTGAAGGCACTGCGTGGATGATTCCTCCCTTCCAGTGATGCCTTGGACAAGTCTGCTGCTGTTGGTCCTTTTCATTGTGCATGGAATCTGTCTCGAAGAGTTGGTGCTCCTAACCTGCTCTATGCTTCTAGTGTCAGCTGTGTGACTGGGGTGGAACTATGTCCATGTGTGTTTCCCGGATCTCTCCCAAAATTCTTTGAATCTTGATGTAGGTGTCTTTCAGGTCCGGGAACTTTTTTTTTTGTTGACCTGTTCTTCCTCTGTTCTTACCTCTGTATTTCTGGATGGTCTCTTATTTACATGTTTGACTTCCTGAGCTGCTCTCTTTATTTTCTTACTTCTTCTCATTTCTTTCGTCCTTTTGCTGTGATTCCGATAGATTTCCTTAACCACCTCTTCCAACTCTCATGCTGAGCTTTTATGTTCTGCTGTCATAGTTTCAATTTCCAAGAGCTCTTTTTTTTTCTCTCCAAGTTATTTTTAATAGCATCCTGTTCTGCTCCATCAATATAGTATCATCTCTTTTTTCTTTGAATATACACACAGTGGTCCTTGAAGTTTTCTTTGCTCTTCCTCGACTGCTTTTCCAGGTTGCTGCTATCCATTTGTTTTGTTCTGGTTTTCATACTGTAGGGGTCTCAGAGGTCAGGGCATCTCTGGCATATGCCACATGCTCAAGCTTGGATGGGGTCATTGTGTGATGGCTGGGCCTTGCAAGGAGAGTCTACTCGATTACATGTGTCTCTAGGAGAAGATCCAAGAGGGAAGGTTCAGTGATGTCCAGTGTCTCTTGTTCTTCATCTTTATTGGGATTTGTCACCTTTCCCTGGAAAAGGTCACTCAATGTCCTTCCCTAAGGGGAAAGACCTGTCACTTCTGGGAATCCAGGAAGAGAGGCAGATCTGGTACTGGGGCAGATTTATTCAGCAAAGAAAAATCTTTCTTTGACTCAGGGGAGTGTCAGTCCTTCCAGCTGTGAGTTTGAAAGGGTTGAATAATTCATTTGGAAACATAGCAAGACATCCCAAGTTATTCAAGTCAGCCTGTCGGCCTGCCTCTCTTCCTCCTTTCCTTCCTTTTTCTTTTTTGCTACTTCCATCAGAAACTGGTAACAGAGGCTTCCTCTTTGGAAGACTAATGTCAGGGGCAGGTGGAAGGCTGAATCTCTGCTACATTCCTTTTGAGGGGAGCATTTTGTCAGGAGAATTGCAGGTTTGCAAGCACAAGAAAGAAGTAATACAGAGCCACTGTGATACATTTTGCAAAGCTAGAGTGTAATGTCATCACCATAATCATGATATTTATACAAGCCACTCATCCAGATTCCCCAAGTTGTGTGTGTGTGTACATTGTGTTCTATACAATTGTACTCCTTATATAAGTTTGTGTATTAACCATCACAGCCATCACAGTCAAGATACTGGACAGAGTATCTCTCCCTCTTGTCTGCTGTCTGCGTTAGTTACTTTTTCATTACTAGGACAAATGCCTAACACCCACAATTTCGAGGAGAAGGGATTTATTTGGCTTATGGTTTTGGTGGGTTCAGTGTATGGCTGTCTTTAAGACATAGTATAGGGGCCTGGTGGAGAGAAGAAGCTCTGCTCATGGTAGCCAGGAAGCAGAGAGAGCAACAGAGCCAGGCTCACACCCCCAGTGACCCACATTCTAACACCACATTCAGCTATGAACCCACCAATGTATGACTCCATTGATGAGGATTGCACCCCCACAGTCCCATCACCTTCAAAAACCACATCTCTGAACAGATGTGGCTTTCGGGGGACATTCCAGATCTAACTCATGATAGCCTCTTAGGTTACTGTCCATGTACCATTAGTGCCAAAGAAACAGTCAAGTGAAGTCACTTATATGACCTGCTCCAGCAGTCAAGTCCAATAAAAAGTTCCAGCTTGGAGAATTAAAGAACCTTCTGCCCTCAAGAATATTGCACTGAAAGATTCTTTATAGGCTGGCACAAAGAAAGGAGCCTCAAGTCTATGTTTGTGAAATTTGGACCTGGAAAACTTTCTTAGACAGGCCAGGTTTGGAACACAAGACACAGCCCAGGTAAAGGTTGTGTGTAGCCTGTTAGCAGTTTTTGGATGGGTCATTGTTTTCTATCATGTGTGCAGTGTTTCTGAATGCATGCTCCATGGAAACAGTTCATTTGGGCAGTGCGTTCACCCTGGCAGTTTCTCCGTGGGCTGTGTGGTGCGACATTCACTATCATCTGCTTCTCAGGCTCATAGCGATGGATGTGCTTCTGCATCTTAATGTCTCATTTTATGTTGGAGGGAACGGATCTCATGGGAGGTTGAGCTCCGACTCCTTGCTTAGTAAGTACTTAGGAACCCTGCCCCTAGCACAATGGTAAAGTGAGAAAAAGCTTTTAATGTACATCACCCTTTGGTTAAAATGACTTCAAATTCTGAAATGTTCCTAATGCATGGACATTTTCTGGGCTTTTTCATTGTTTTGCTTTGAAATGTGGTGTAGTTAGTACATGTGCAAAAATTAGGAATTTCTTTTTAAGGACTGCTGCTTCTTATAGCAAATAAGAACTTTGTTTTCAACAGAAATACTGGCTCGGGACACTCCTGGCTTGCCGTAGGAGAGTGTTCACATCACACACGTCCACCTCCTACCTGGGCTGTCATCTCCTGGAATTAGGTGGACCATCTGATATGAAATGAGTGACTGTTCCTTTTTCTTGTTAGGGGTCTTTAAACCTACAAGTTTTTAACTTTTAAAAAATCTCTGTTCTTGCTATGCTGGGCTGAACATCAACTCCAAAAAAAAAGAAAATCATCCCAGGGCTTCAACAACCTAGGGCTTGCAAACCCGGTGGGACCTGTTGATTGGGATTCCAGTCTGGTCTTTGAAGTCACGTTTGGGGCTGTAGACAGTGAGTAAACTCGATGTGCCTGCTTTTAATAAATCTAGGTGAGTTCAACTCTGGTACTTTCCGACTTTGTGGTATATTTCCTTCCCAACATGTAAAACTTGATATCAGACCAAATGAAATGTCTTAGATCATGCTTTTTGAATTTATAAAAATTTTTCAGTCCTGGGGGCAGTCCCCAGGCCTCATACATACTATTGAAGCTTTCTACCACTGAGTCACACCCTCACTGACTTGCACTCCATGCCTAAATTCTTTTAAACACAAAATCAATTTAAAATTTAAAAGGTGCATATAGTAAAATTGATGCACAGGATACAGATAGTGTTCCACTTCCTGGACTGGCCTTCTATGGTCACACCCTCTCCTCATCCCTGTCACATGCCTGCTCTCTGCCACTGCAGTTTTGTCTTTTTAAGAATATTTGGCAGGCAGAATCCTGCAGTCTGTCATCCTCCAAGCCTTGTTTCTTTTACTCAATACCATGGCTGTCAGATT
Organism: Ctenomys sociabilis; assembly: GCA_004027165.1. Classification (NCBI taxonomy): domain Eukaryota; kingdom Metazoa; phylum Chordata; class Mammalia; order Rodentia; family Ctenomyidae; genus Ctenomys; species Ctenomys sociabilis. The sequence continues at coordinate 54,891 of PVKA01001198.1, forward strand.
TGTTTCCGGAATCAGAATCAGTGGTTTATTTATTTCTTTAAAGCTGATTACTGGGCAGCTGCACAGATGTTGAATAGTTTATTTATTCATTTACCTGTTCAGAAACATCTGGGTTGTTCTCAGTTTAGAGAGGAGTTGTGCATGTTTGACCTGGGTGTGCTTTGCACTTTCTTGCTCTGACTGTACTGCCCTGGCTGGGAACTTGGAAGGTCCTCCTGCCTCGACCTGAGCTAGGGAGGTGCTTGGTGCCTCACTGTTAGGTACGGTGTTTGCTGAGGGCTCTAACTAGATGCCCTTCATCAAGTTGCGCGAGTGCACATCCAGTCTTAGTTTCCTAATGGAAACTTTCCCCCCTCTTTCATTTGTTGCCCTGTTTGTTCATTTCTTTTGTGATGAGGGATAGACACTGAAAGTTGTCAGGGACTTGCCTTGTGTTCATCAAAGTGCATTAACACTTCAAGACGTTTTTAGATGCTACTAAGATGGGTCCCACGGAATGAGCTTTGAATCTAGACTCACATGGCCTGGGTAAGCCGTTTGATCAAAGTGCTTTTCATTTTATATTCTTGGATTTGGTTATGGTCTCTGAAGGACATTTTTATCTATGATCACATGAAGTATTGATCTATAGTTTTCTTTCTTTTTTACTACTTAATTAACTTATTATATTATTATTTTTTTTACTGTATGTGGTTGTTGCAGGGTCTCACTATGCAGCTTGGACTCATGGTGATCCTCCTGCTTTCAGCCCCTCCAGTGCTGGCATTATAGGCATGTGCAGCTATGCCTGGACCCTGGCCAGCTCAGCTCACCCTGGGAATGTGGCCAGGAATTGAACAACGGTCTCTGAGCTTGCCTAAGTTTACCTAAGCAGGTGCTTTAGTCCACTGAGCTAGCTCAGCAGCCACTGCAATTTTCTTTTTTTCTTATATTACCTTTGTCTTCTGCTCTTAGCATAATGCTGGCTCCATGAAGTGAGTTAGGAGGCACATGTTCCTTCTTCTGTTCCCTGGAAGAGATCGTCGAATTGGCGAACCTTGCGTGTCAGCTTGTTGTGAGCATTTTGCCACAACATTAAACTTAAAAAATAATTTGTAGCGTCTGCATAATGGTGATGAAAAGAATCATAGCATTTCTGTCAGCATCGCAGCTAGTGGCGTTGATGGGGCACTTAGCGTGCCTGCGAACACTGTTCCGAGTGCTTCCCTGGCCGCGGCTGCGCTAACCATCCCCAACAACCCTCTGGAGGATGTGCTGCCGTTTTCTCCATTTTGCCTGCAGAGAACAATAAGCCTCAAGGAACAGAAGTGGATTGCTTGAGGTCCCCAGGCTCCTAGGTGCCCTACCAGGATTCGAATCCATGCTGTTGGACTTAATTATTATGTTGTATCTCTGATTATATCTTAACGTTTTTTATTCAGGCCTCCACTTGGGGTAGTGAGCTTCTTGGGCAGACATTGTTGCCAGCTGCTGACAGTTTCTTTAGACTGGACTCTTAGGAGCGACATCTGTCTCAGTGTCCAGGGCAGGTTTTTTTTGGTATAAGCTCATAGGAATTCAAGCAAATATAAAAGGCCAGAAGCCATGTTTGAGGGTGCCCACTTCAGTGGTTTCTTGTCAGAAGTGAGTATTATAATTATTTTATATCTCTTTAATTTTAATTGCTGGGTATTGAACCCTGGGCTTCATGCATGCCAGGCAAGTGCTCTGCCACTAAGCTACATCCCAGCTCCTGTGTATTCATAACTCAATCTGATGGCAGAAAATTGCCATCTCATAGCTATAGTTTCCCTTCTTCCTTATCAGTGAAGCTGAATATTTTTGCAAGTACTTACTATCCACATATATTTCTTTGCTTGGGACAAAGAATTGTTCCTCTCTCGTTCTCACTTTTTTCTAAAGGGATAATAACGTTGGTAATAGTACAGCTTAATGACTTATGAGAGCTTCAAATATAGTCCACATGGAATCTTTCATTCTTTTTTTTAAAATGTGTTTTGGAGGGCCAGGGAGATAGCTCAGTAGAATAAGTGCTTGCCTGGCAAGCACAAGGTCCTGAGTTCAATTCCTGGTACCTCAAAAAAAAAAAAGTATTATATAAAATGTGTTTTGGCACACAGAGTTTCATTTTTATCTCATGAAAACTGGATGTCTTTTTTCATTTAGCTGTAGGTCTAGCATCAAAGTCATGTATGTATTCCACATAGTGGCTTCCTGTATTTTCCTCCTGTTGGTATGGTTCAATTTTTCTGAGAGCGGAACTCTCTTTTTGGTTTAGAATTTATTTTAACATGGGTTGCAGACAGAGATGGAGAAGGCTGATCTCGCAGTGAATTCAAGGAGTGTTTATGAGTAATCTTTGCCCGCACATTCATCCTGTCACCTTTGCTCCTTGCTTATTCTCTGTTGTGCAAGTGGCAGCTTTTGTGACATCTATTTCGTTGTGTTTCCTCATTAATTAACTGTTGTAGTTTATTAGCATGTTAATTATCTGGCAGGGCAAGACTCTTTCCCTTGTGTTATGAAACTAATTCATTTGTTATTATCACATGTTTATCTTTCCACATGAACTTTGGGATCTCTTAATTTTCTCTGAAATCCCTCTAGGTTTGGATAAATGTATAGTTTGTGGGAAAACGGCATTCAGAGCTGGTGCTTCTCACTGCTGGGGGCTTCCTCTTTGGCTCAAGGCTTTAAAGAAATCTGTTAAGATTCATGGTTATCTTGCCTTCATTTGTGTGTATTATTTTGATATTTATTGGTGCTGTTATTTTATGACGTATGTACTCTTTTGACTTTTTTCTGTATATTTTATCCTTAAAAGTTTAAAATTACATAAGTAACAGTAAAAATAAGTTTATGTTCCATGTTATGCCTATGATGTCTAATATTTAGACTAATTGTGGGTAAACTGAACTGCATATGTTGCAGGGTAATAGTAAACTTCTCTTCTGGAGGGTTAACAACCTAAGTTTGCAGATCAAAAATTGGAGAAAAAGAAAGGCTGAAAGGTCAGCCAACATTTTGGCCTTAGCCTTTCAAGGTCAGTGAATACTCAAGACATAGGAGAACCTGTACTGTAACATCGTGTAACTCAGTAGTGCCCCAAATTTTCTGATCAAGGAGATTATGGGGCTACAGAGGAATGCAATCGATGATCTATAGCGTGCCTAAGGAGAGTCACATGGAGAGAAAACTTTCTCTCAGGCTTCCACAGAGAGCAAATTGCTCAAGCAATGGCCGTGACTCATCCACAAGGCTGACACTGATTAGGGATCTATGAAGAGTGGTACAGGGGTACAGGATAAACCCTGAGGGTACCTGACTGGCCTTATCTGACACAAAAGTTACATTTCTTGTTATATAGGTCTTGCTTTATCTTGGTCTTAACCATCCAGCAGAAAAGCATAAAAATGGAAGTATATAAAGTAAAGTTATATTAATATAATGAGCTGTAAATGGCTCAAGTCAACAACTTCTGTGGATAACTCGCTTCTATTGTGAACTACTGATCTGTGTTGGATTGTTTTATTAAAATATATATATATATATATAAGTATCCATCCATGTTTTGAAAATCTGTAATATATGTATTGTTGTATGTTACCCTGTTTATGTCATTTTTTCTCTTTGTTTTTGCTTCTATTTTTCACTCTTCAAGTTAAAATACAAACAAATAAATTTTTAAAAAATTTATGTATTTGGTACAGGGTGTCACTACACAGCTCAGACTCACAATGATCCTCCTGTTTTCAGCCTCCCCAGCTCTGGGATTACAGGTGTGTGCCACCACACCCAGACTTGGTTTTTGGTTTTGCCCCCCTGGGGGCAGGGCCAGCACAGCATGCAGGACTGGAAATCGAGCCCTAGTCCCTGCACTTGCCAAAGCAGGCATTTAGTCCGCTGACCCATCTCACTGGTCCTAAAAATAAGTATAAAATACAAACTAATACCATTAAATATTCATGTGTTTTCATTATTAGGGAATTTTTAAATTGATACCGTAGCTGAAAAAATTTTAAACTGATAATTGTTCTTTAAATTAGTTAATTTTTATTATGCTGTGGTTTACTTTTTTTTAAAATTAATTTTATTGAGAAATAAATAGCGAAGAGACCATTTTAAAACAGGTTAGAAGGACAATTATGATAAGGAATACATTACACATTGTTATCTTTTTGGAGGTTTACTTTTATTTCTAATTAAAAAAATATCAGTGATGGTTGAATGTGACCAAATGGTTTATTAACACTTACTGAAGTGTTTAATGTAACATGACATCAATAGATGCCCATAGAAAGCTGTTTCTGAAGGAAAGCGAACATAGGTGATGATTGTTTTTCTTGTTACTATGATATTGGATTAGATTTATTGGTAAATTCTATGAAATTTCCATTTTTGTGTTCTTGAGGTAAGTTTGCATAGAGTTATTTTGGGATTTGGGGGTCAAGATTATACTGTGTACAAAACAGAATTGTTTTTCATGTGTCTCTATGTTCTGGATTACTTTGTGAATCATAGAAATTATTTGTAACTTGAAAATTTGAAAGAGGAGAAGAAAATTTGAAAGAGGAGAAGCATGCCCTACAGTCTTCTTCGAAAGCAATTTAGAGCAAAGTTCTGTTTCTTCCACTGATACTTTTCTATGCGGTTAACTTAAATTTTCTTAAAGAAGGGTCAATTTCATTAGGATTTTAAAAACTAGCAAAATTAAGCATATCCTAAAATTTTACAGTGTTCTGAAATATGATTATGTAACTTCTCAGTATTTGCTAACAGGTTTCTGTTTTACTTGATCAAATCTGACTCTGATTAGTTTCATTAATTTTTGAAGATCTGTTTATCAATTTTGTTTTATTCCTTTTTTATGCATTACTAACTGTGGATTTACTATTTCTTTGCAACCTTCTCTTATTTCCTTTTTAAAAAATTTCTAACGAGTTGAATTTATTTTATTATTCAGCTATGTGTTCAATTATCTTATTATTTACTTTTACTCTCTTGATTGATGATGTGCTTCCCTTGGAGGGTAGTGAAGTCTTCTTGACCTTTCACAGATAGCTCATAATTCTATATTTTTCTGCAATTACTTAGGAGACAGATTCTTTATTTCTAAGTTGTCAAGGCATTTGTATGTATATGTTTTTAAATACTCAATTTTAATTTGATTTCATATTGTGACAGACAGGAAGTAAAGCACAAAGGTGGAGACCTGAAGGGAGATACATGGTTCTGGGCCACATCCACAGTGACCACCTCTTCTGACCCAACCCCATATCTCCCAACAACAAACCAACTGTACTGACCCTTAAAGTCAGTGACCTTCCAAATGCAAGAGGCTTCAGGGGTCATTTTGGACCTAAACTGTGACAATGTGCATGGCCCTTTGGCTAACTTCCCCCCACTGTGAGTGCTGACATTTGTGAGTTTACTTTGCTTGCCTGAGAAGAAATCTCCTGCCCTTGCTGCCTAGTAGTTTAAATGTTGAGATGGAGTTGTGGTCATTCTATGCTCCTTCTATTTCTTAAATCTAGAGATAGTGCATGAAAATCTACAGCCTGGTTTGTATTATCTCTTCCCTGGTTCTTTCTTTCTCTCTCTCTCTCTCTCTTTTTTTTTTTTTTTTTTTCTTTTTTTTTTTTTGTGGTACCAGGGATTGAACTCAGGACCCTGTGCTTGCCAGGCAAGCATTTATTCTACTGAGCTATTTCCCTGGCCCTTTTTTTTTCTTCTTAATTTCTACAAGGCCATGGTTTCTTGCCTGGTTGAGTTACACTTCATGGAATTGGGGTCTCTATTGGATGGGCACAGATAGACATGCGGTAGTGGGGTGGGGACACCCTGCGTAGAAGTTTCTATCAATAGCAGAAGCCATGTTCCTGAAACAGGGGTTCACAGAGGGGATCAGCCAGTATACGCTCCTTGGCCACTTAGCCCACCCCATTTTGCACTTTAGGAGCCAATTTCTACTTAGCATCTTTAATGTATGTTCAATGGGAATGTGGGAAAGAGTGAATCGCAGGCCTTTCCCTAATTACCATACCCTCGAATGCCTGTTCAGATTTTTGTTTCTTTCTTTTTTTTTTTTTTTTTCATTTTACATATTTGGTATAGGGTCTCACTATGCAGCCCAGACTCATGGTGATCCTCCTGTTTCCAGCCTTCTCAGTGCTGGGATTATATGCCTGGGCTCAGTTGCCAGCTCAGCACACCTCTGGGGTGAGGCTGGCATGGCATGCAGGACTAGGAATCAAACCCCAGTCCCTATGCTTGCCAAAACAGGCTCTTAGTCCACTGAGCTGTCTCACTGGCCCCAGGATTTTTGTTTCATTTTATCTTTTCTGGCCTGTTCAGATTTTAACTTGAAAAGTTTCATTTGTTAGCCAAGAGAATAACTCACAGCTAGGTAGGGTCAGGAACAACTGAGTGTACCCAATATTTGCTTAATTGCCTTTGTGTTGTGCAGATTCGAGCTTCTCACATGTAGTTTGCTTCACTTATTTTTCTCTACAGAACCATGGATTAGGGATTACACCCTCATTTGAGTTTAAGTGACTTGCCCAGAGTCTCTCAGGTAGATGGCCATAAGGTTTGAATTTATACTTTCTGAGTAGAAAGTCTTACAGTTTCTTCCATACTGGACATCTCTGAAGGGACAAATGACTGAATGTTTCTACGAGGGATTCTGGCTTGAAGATGGAAGGGGGCCATGAGTCCATGAAGGGTGGCATCTAGGGAATGGGACACAGCACAGGATGGAGCATTCTCTGGAGCTTCAGAAGGGTCACGGCCCTGCTGATGTGTTGAATTTGGCCAAGTGTAACCACTTTGGGATTTTTCAGTTACAGAACTGGAAGATCTGGGGTTGAACAAAGCCATAAAAACTTATAAAACTTATGTTTGTTTTTATGCTACCTAAGGTAACAGCAATAGGAATCTCATCTGCTCAGCTGGTCACTGCCTGACTATCTGCAAAGTAGCTGTGGCTGGGAAGTTTGAGGCAATGGACTGTGTGTGTCTACCATGTGGAACCTTTAGGCCAGCATTCATGCATTACTATTTGATGGTTATATGTAGGTTTTCTCATTTGGTTGTCACCCTCTCCCAGTCAGAATGCCAGGTCCCTTGAGTAGGACCTTGGTTAAGTCTTTATGACTGTGTGCCCCGGGTCCAACCTGGAGGAGAAGCTCAGTCAATATTTGTGGAATATTTTTGCCACATAACATCATGACTGTGAACTTACATTCTTGCAAACTATGTAAATAATAATAGAAATCAGAAGAAGGAAGAAGCTGAGTTAAAAGTAGGTCATCCATTGCAATCAAAATATTAGCTTTGAGCATCCCTTTCTAGTATTCGGTCATGCACAGAATTACTTTTGAGGTATGCATATCCCTCATGCACTGAATGTGAAGCAAGGTGGCTGTCATGAAATGAACGTAGCAATGCATGCTACATCTTCACCAATGGGGTGTTCCGAGTTGCATTTTCATCACTGCATATTTTAAATAATGATAGCTCTGTTTCTATTGTAATTACCATGGCATAGGCTGCTTGGCCTTCCATTCAATAGCTAGGTCATAAATATTTATTATTAGTTATTTAAAATATCGTGGGTTATTCAGGATGTTTTATTACTGTTCATCAGCATGTGGTGCACGAGTCGGCCACAAATCACTTCAACTCTGCAGGGACTGGGCTGTTTGCTGTTGTCCCCGTCCTGTGCTAACCAGCCAGGACATTGATGCTGCCAGTGGAGCCAGAGCGAATGTGTGTGTCTGTGTGGAGCTCTGTGGCCTTGCCACCTGCCACAGAGCTTTAGAGTGGCTTTTGGGATGTTCTGAGTAGAAAGTCAGAAAAAAATTTATTTTTTATTTAGAGGGTGAACTCCAGCTGGCACCCACCGTCCCTGCCTTGTCTCTTCCACCTCGGTTTGTTCTTCTGCCTAAAACTGTAGGGGCCAAGGCTGAAGCAGAGCATGGATGGGACAGCGAACCCTGAGGAGAGCTACCAGTCGGGAGCTGAGGCAGAGGATGGTTGGTGTCAGGAGAAGGCATCACCCTCAGCAGATCATACAGTTTGCTTCCCTTTTGAAGGAGGCGATTTGTTTTTCTTCTCTTCTCTTCTTGACAGTCACTTGGTTTTCCTACACCTCACTGCTTTTTTGATAATAAAATAAGAAGGAAGACAAAACATTTAACCCTGCAATTTCACAAACTCAAGGAGATATCTGGAGTGGGGAGGGAATCTCCGAGGCACCTATGGTTGCCTGAGCCAGCAGAACGCACTGCACTAAAATCAGCAGAGCTAAGTTGGGAGGAGAAAGGCTCACGCCCAGGCAGATCTGGACAGTCGTTTTGCCCAAGATGGCGAGAACATCATCTTCCTACCGTGAGCTGAGCAAACCATAAGTGGACATTCCATATCTGGAGGGGGAGAGATGCACCTCTTGGTTTCTGAAGTGCTATAAATGTCTCTCGGCAGCTTTTTTTTCTTTGGGTTTGCTTTCCGGTGTCCAAGCACACAGGAAGCAGGGTACGAGGGAGAGAAGGAAGAAGGGGTAACAGGAAACACACTAGCTCAGTGCACTTCTCCCTGCTGAAGTTTCCAAGTGTCAGCACTGAATGAGGGGCTATTTTAGGAGACACCAGGAATGAAATCTTTTATGTTGATGTTGTGCAGGACTGGTCTGCGTTGTTCTGCTGCCAGAGGACAGAGAAACTTCATGGTGCTCTGAAGCTTTATAGTGTCTGCCATGAAAACAGCTGTGGAGAAGAAACTTGGCTCACAGGTCAGGGATGTTGTATGGAGCAAGAGTGCAGGACAGGGAGTCTAGAGGCAAGGGTTCTAGCCTGACTCGTGCATCTAGCCTTCTGTGCCGCTCTTTCATTCTCGGTTTGCTCATGTGTGAAATGTAAGTGTTGGTGCCAAACTGTCCTTGCATTAGCAACACTAAATCTCTCTAATTTGATCATTAATTTTAAATCACTTGCCTCTCCGTAGATGTTGAAAATATGCTTCCTTCTAAGGCTAATTTACAGCCAGAGCAATATAGTTTTGCTCTCAAGCATGCCCTGAATCATTATTCATTTTTATTTCATGAGAATTACTCTTGTAAATGTGATTTTCTGTTGGTTTCCTAGAGTCGTTGAAATTGCACAGCTCGATGGATTTCTGTTGCATGTCATAAATTTCTGGGCACAGTAGAAGTCACTGTTTTCCAAAGAGAGATCCTTGGGTTGTCAGCATCGGCATCCTCTTGGGGGTTCCTGTGTGGTTGGTCCCAGTGTGTGGTCTTGGTCCCATCCCTACTTGCTAGATCTCGGAGGAGGAGAATCAGGAAGTTCTTCTTAAGGGGATCTCTTACTATATAGGAGGGAGATGTTTGAGAAGTGCTATGATGAGCCAGGGCACAGGTGCTGGGATTTCCTTCCATACCTGTGAACAAATACTCCACTCAGGCACATAGAGTAATCACTACAATATGGAGGCTGACTGCCCCTCAAAAGCCATATGGTGAAGGTTGGGTCACCAGGCTATGGCATTCCTGGGAGGAGGTGGGACCTTTAGGGGGTGGGACCTTGTGGAAGGAAGTGAGGTCATTGGGGATGTGTTGTTGAAAGGGACAGCTACTTCCTGTCTCTTTCTCTGCTTCTCAGCTTCTATGAGGTGAGAAGACCCCTCCACCATGGGCTCCCACCATGATATTCTGCCTCACCACAGGCCCAAAGTGACTGAGAACTGAAACCTCTGAAACCACGTGGTGAGATAAGTTTTTTTCTTCATAAGTCGTTTACCTTGGATATTTTGTCATCGTTCAGAAAAGCTGACTAACATGGTGGCTATACTTCAGACTGAGCAAAGGGCCATGTTGGAAATCCTCAGATGAAGACCCTTCTATGTCAGTGGCACAGCTGTAGCTTTCTTGAGGGCCTAAAGATACAGAGAGAGAAGCTGTGGCCTGCTTAGGGCAGAAAGGAGAGTGGCTCTCCTTTCCTCCTGAAATGGAAGGCTAAACTCCCTGAGGCCGCAGGAGTGGTGTCTTCATTGATCACAGACACAGCCCCAGGTGCATTGGATTTGCTGAGCCATTGGCATGCTGGGAAGACAGCAGGCAGGGCACAGAGGGCATTTCTGAGGCTGCAAGCAGGCATAGTATTCATGATTTGGTGGTTGTCTCTGCCCTGCAGTGCTATTTTGATAGTTGGCCCTTGGCTGTGCCTGCCTGCCCTGTGGAGAAGATGGGCACCAGCAGGTGCCCAAGTAGGTGCCCCCACCATTGAGCAGCAGCACGAGCTGCTCTTCCTGGAGCTCCCAGCTGCAGCTCTGCATTGGTCCAAGGGTTTGCATCAGCGGTCAGATTTTCAAGAGTGACCCACAGCAGTGAAGGCGCTTATGGACACATGTTAGTGTGTGTGTTTATTAAAACGCTTGTGTTTGTGCAGGCTGTGCATGTGCATGCGTGCACACATGCACACACACGCACACACATGCACCTTCTAAGCATGGGTCCCCAGTAGAGGCATTGTGAAGTTTCTGTGCTTCAGCCTTGCTGGCGCTTCCCGGGAAGATGCTGACCGTGCAGGAGCTGCCAGGCTCCTCACTGTAGGCTCGCTCTCGCCGAGCTTCACACTGCTCCGGAGTTTCCCCATGGAGTACTCAGCTCACTTCTTACACCTGCTGTTGTCTTAGACATCAGCAGGGTGCCATCAGGGCCATTCCGTGTGGTGGCACCAGGCCTGCCCTGTACAGTTGCCTAGTGTGGTGGGAAGGGGACAGGACTGTGGCCGAGACCCTCATCCTTGGAAAAGGAGCTGCCTTGCCCAGGTGAGTGATGGTGCCGACCACACGGCTTCCTCCCTGCACCTTGATGGCCTCCACTTTGTACAGGGTCCAGCCCTTTCTTGGAGAAAAGCTCCTAGTATTACCTTTAAACCAGGCCCCCTGAGTATTCTGACCTACGCCAGGGTCCAGCAAGCAGGATCTCCATTCTTTCATCTCCACACTGTCACTCCTAAGCATCCCTTGACTGCACGTCCCTCCCTCTTTGCTCAGCCTGGTTGGCTTCTCAGGTCCTTGCCGCTGACAGTTGCTGCAGGCCACCTCCCTGGATGGATTTCACCAGCACTGCGCTGATGAAAACCACATTCTCCTCCTTCGGCGTGATGCGCACAGTGAGGTCAGACCCAGCCGCCTGCACCTGAAGTGCCCGCATCCAGCTCCAGCCTCACTCAGAGGGGCTGAGTCCCTTCCACAGAATGGGAGGTCGAGGTGCATGTGGTGAGCAAGCAGATGTGGCAAAGCGCACTCTGGGTGGCAGATCATGTGAAGAACAGGCTTTGCCTCTGCTTTCAACACTTGCGAAGGGTTCACAGGATGACAGCTCGCAGATGTTTAATCTGGATCCTCTCTCGGTCTAACTCAACTCCTATGTCCTTGACCCTGTACTGTAGCTACTTGTCAGCCTTTCTTTTTCAGATCATTTTCATAATTTAATTGGATAGAGTCAAGCTGATTTTTACAGGGAGCCACACTCTGCTGGTACCCCTTGGAGCTACTGAGAACAGTCCCTGCCCTGTAGACATGCAGAGTCCCATGGGCATATGGGCAGATGTGAATGAAACAACAGGTGTGAATCTCCCTAAATGTGACAGGGAGACACTGACTCCCCTGGCAGGGTTGAATGCAGCACACACCAGAACTGGCTTGTGCATTCATGTTATATATATATATATATATATATATATATATATATATATATATATATTTTTTTTTTTTTTAACTTTAAAATTTCTAATCAACAAATCCCCGTTGTATGCATTCAAGACATACAAAGTAATGATTTGATATACGCATTGTGTACGGATGACACAGACGTAGTAATGAATAATCTTCCCCACCTTTGGTTGCTCTGTGTGTATATGTGTGTGTGTGTGTGTGTGTGTGTGTGTGTGTTGCAAAGACACTTTTAAAATCTACTTCATGTAAACTATACAGTATTAACTTTTTTTTTTTTTTTTTTTACCTAGTATCAATATGTATCCAGGCAGGCCTTCAACTCACAAGGTAGCCCAGGCTGACCTTGAACTTGCCATGACCCTCTTTCAGCCTCCTGAGTGCCAGGAGTACAAGCATGTGCCACCATGCCTGGCTGTTATTAACTGCTATTAACATGCCGTACCTTGGAACCCTGGAATTCACTCATCTTGTGAATCCAAGTTTGTGCTCTTTGACCAATCTCTCATTTTCTCCCATCACTAAATCCTTAAAATAAATTACTATTGCCAAAGTAATTAATAGATTATTTCCTGCATGTGGAGGTGCAAGACATCATAGATAAAGACACTGTCCTTCTGGATCACCCTTGGCCCTATCCCCTATCCAGAAGCCAGCCTGTGGTGAGGTGGATCTGAGCTGGTTTATGTCTATTTTTATTTCTTCCTGGGCAACCTGACCTCCCACTTTCTCAGATGGTAGAAATCTGTGCATTTCAGGCTGCCTCTTGAGTGGGAAGTCGATCTGCCTCTTCCTTTTCACTATCAGAAGAACTTCCCAGGTATCCCGTGTCCATCCTGTGCCCTGGCAGTGCTCTCCTGCTAGGAAGCTACAATCCCAGCTTCTAAGTAGGTCTGATCAGTGGGGAGCACAAGAAATGGGGAGCAAGAAATTCTCTTTCTGAACCCCCACGTCCCTCTTTCTGCTTCAGCCCACGTCTCTGTGGTTGGGGCAGCCCTGCCTCTCAGGACCTGTCCAGAGCACTCCTCCCACATGGAGATGCTGTCAGCCCCCTGCTGCTGTTGCTCATCCCTGGTGTGCTTCGACATCTCCACCCAGTGTGTGACCACAAAGCCAACTCCCTGTGTTCAATCCCCTCCACTTGAAATAACTCATCAGGTTTCCATTTGCCTCACTGGCTTTAAAACAGGGATTCTTTCACCCATTCTTTAGCCTATCCCATCTTGTTGGATATTCTAGCGTTTTCCAATCACAAGCAGCACTGGCACTGAGCATTCTTGAACACTGACCTTAGCATGTAGGTGTAAAACAATTCTCCCATTGACACCAAGCTGTCCATGTTGGACACTGAAACCTCTTCAGGTGGCCTCTAGGGCTTGGACCCTTTCACATTCCTGCAGTCCGTGGCAAGCGGCTGTGTGGGGAAAAGTTGTCTGCTAAGTAGCAGTTGACTGGGTGGAATGATGGAATGAATGCTGTCTGTCTGGAGGTGAGAAACACTGTCCTGTCGACCTTGCAGGAAACACTCTGAGGATTTCGTGGCTGTTGACCCTGAGCAGAGTATGTGTTATTTTTGGTGACCCCACTCATGTAGTTAATCTAGAACCAAAGTCTGTTGCTTTGTTCAGTACCCAGACCAGCATAGACGTTTATAGTGTGGTAGCCAGTGTAAATGGAGAGGCAGATTTTCGCTGTGAAAGAAGTCAGGTGTATACTATGATAGAGAACAGTGTCGTGATTTTGAAGCTGAATGCAGGTGTGGATCCTGGTTACTATGGATTAATACCACAATGTATCTTGAGGCAGGCAAGCAGCTGCTGCCTGGAGGTGCGCAGAGTCCCTCTTCCTTCCCCTAGCAGTTGCTCACTGGATGCCGGTGTCCTCTTCCTCACAAGGTTATTAAGCAAGGAAAAAATACTTAGAGTGAGCACCTAAGACCCCCTTGTCCACAGTGTGACAGAAGGCCCAAGAACTGGAATGCACAGATGGGAAGGAGAGAAGGGGTGCCCTAGAAGATTACCTCAGTCTATTTTCTGTTGCTATAAGGAAATACCTGAAGCTGGTTACTTTGTAAAGAAAAAGAGTTTTATTTAGTTTTGTTCACAGGGCTGAAAGTCCATATATCCTAGTTCCATCTCTGACAAGGGCCTCATGGCACCATGGCAGACATGCATGCCAGAGAGAGACAGCTGTGCAGGACAAGAAGCTAGAGAGTGAAGAGGTGCTTTATGCTCTTTGAGAGACTCACTGTTACAAGTTCTTCTAGAACTATGTCCACCTCTTCAGTTCTTTTGATGGAAATGTCTCCAGTGAACCAGAATCCTCTCACTAGTGTCCCATCTCTTAGAGGTCATCTCCTAAGGTCACCACACTGGACCACACCTCCATCATGTGGACTGTTGAGGGAAGACTTGCAGCTGGACCATAGTGGGGATAGCGGATAGCTCAGTATCTGCAGCTTTACTAAGCTCACTTAAAAAAAAAATTGAGCTAAGAGTTTCCCTCTTCTTTCTGAACTGATGGAGACGCATCGTAGGCTGCGGTCACTTCCAAATGCTGCAATTAAAGTTAACAGACAGTGTTAATACATAGATCTTAGCGTAAAATGCTGATAGAAAGAAGTGACTGTCCCAGAACAGGTATGTGAGGAACTCAGACCTCATGAAGAGGGGTGGTGGTCCAGTGTGCTTCACCCTCTTCCTGAAAATTCTCCAGGTTATGAGTTTCAGAGGCTTTACATTTCAGGAGTTGCAGATACCCATTCATTTCCCCTTCTAATATAAAGCAAAATCCTTCCTCTGGTGGCAGGAGACCTGCTACACGGCAGGCCCAGGTTGGGGTGGCAGCTGTAGGGGTGGTCAGATCAGGACGGGATCCATGAGCAGGGGCATCTGCCACCTGCCTTCAGCCATGCAAGTCACCTGCAGACGGATTGTTTGAGTATTACCTTCTGAGGATGCTGGGGAGGGGTCCCTGCAATGTCACAGGAAACCCCTCTTGGGCTCAGCATCTGTTCCTGTCTCATGCAGCTCTTCCTGACAGCAGCCCCCTCTGAAACATCTGCAAGCCAGCAAGGCCAGGCTGGAGTTCAGGATGCAAAGCTGGTCCTACCCATTTTCTCCTTGCACAGCATAGCTGACTTTCTGAGCCCAAGGACTCCACATCTGTGGATTCAGCCAGCCATGGTAAAAAATGATCATGAAGAAAATAGCATCCATATCGAACATGTAGAGTTTCTTTTTTTTTCTGGTCATTGTTCCCTGAATAATACAATATAAAAACTATTTTATGCATTTCTTTAGATGATCACAAGCAATCCAAAGATGGCCTAAAGTGTATGGGGAAAAGTGCATGGGTTATATGCAAGGACTTTGTCTATACCAATGGATTCTGGCATGTGCGAAGGGTCCTGGTTGTGGGAATCGAGCAACGATATGAGTGCTTGGGCTGTGTGAACACACGCAGTCGTCATCCAACGATGAGCATTAGTGTCTGGCTGAATGCAGCTGGGCTGCAGTTTGCCCCTGGAGAGAGAGCACTTGGCAGGAGAGAAACGCTGCTCCCATTGGGCCCCTCAGTTCTGTCTGCCCCTTACCCCATCCCCCGCCTTACAGTGCCTCTGACGGAAGCCCGCGCCTGCGTCTTGCTTCCGTTGATTTTATTTTCTGTGGGTTTTACAAGTGCCCGAGTCACTGTAACGTTTTCCTGCTGCCTTTTCTATTTTCAACCCAAATAGGAAGTGACAAGGATGGCTTCTTCACAGCAAGAACATGATTCATTTTGTTACTTTCTTTAAAACTCTATAAGTGCAGCCAGCATAAGGACTGTAGGTCGCCTTGATGAAAGTTCACAGCCGCCACCCAGGGCGACCATGGCTCTCCATTCTCCGCCCCTAGATTTGTTCCACCTGTCATTGTAAGTTATTTCAGGGTAATCTGTGTATATTTTCCTACCCTGAATGTCCTGTTTGTGAGATTCATCCAGTCTGGTGGTGGATTGCCTGTGATCATTGCCGTCCACTGTTTTATTGTGACAGTTGGTGGGTGCTGGGTGAATTCCAGTGCTTGTCTGTTGTGGGTCAGGCTGCTCCGCACGTGTCTTTCTGTGGTCACGTGGGTGATTCTGAGATAGCCCTGGAGATTCCTGTGTTCGGCTACCGTGGATCCTACCACGTGGAGAAGCTTCCAAAGTGGGTGTCCCTACTTAATGTGTCACTTAGATTTTAAAGCAAAGTGGATCCCTGGTTTTGAAATGTGGTCATATTTGTTGGATAGAAAGTGATCACAGGCAAGTCACAGGCCAGAGAGAACCGGCACCTTGGGAGAGGGCAATCGCCAGGGCTGAGGGGCCCCTCTCCCACTCATCCTTTTCTGGATTTGGGTCCTGTGGTATCCAAGGAGATGACCAAACTTTGCTCTCCAAATGCTACAGCCTCTGCAGCATTTGTTACTATTACTGATCCTCCTCCTCTTCCTCTTCTCCTTCTTCCTCCACTTCGCTTCATCTTCTTACACACACACACACACACACACACACACACACACACACACGCACACTCCTTGTGTATAGCAGGACCAGCTTCTAAGGTAGTGAGACAGGCAGGGGAAATCATAGCATGGAGAGAAGTGTTAATTATACCCGGGGAAGTGTGATCTCAGTCTCTGGAGCTCTTCAGAGAGAAACTTATTTAAAAGAAAAAAAATAATAAGAATGAGTCTTTCCAAAATTACCACGTCTGGGCTGCCGGTAAACTCTGGCTCCTCTCTGTGCTCTTAAGGCTGGAAACGTGCTAAGCCTGTGTTATGCTGTCTGGGCAGTGCAGACTGCAGGCCAGGTGTCTCCTGAGGACTGCACGACCTTTCTAGCTGGGGAACCTGGGACTGGGGATTCCTCTATGGTGCCTCTGCTGCTCCTGGGAGCTCCTGATTCTTTATGGTGCCCTCTTGATGACTATGGGAGCTTTGGGATGGGGCATAGGGCTCACCCCTCTGCCCATAGGCAGCATGGAGGAGGGACGGGGTGATGCTGGGAAGGAGGGTGTTTCCTTGGGACATTGGTCAACCCACCGATGGGTGGTGTCCCTCCAGCAGTTGATCTCTGCTTCTGTTCTCCATCCAGCATGGCAGAGGAGCCTGAGCATCTGCAGTGGGCCAGGTGTTCCAGGGCTCATTCAGTCAGTGCACCAGCCCTGCCGCATTACTTCACCCCACCAGGTGGGTCACAGGTTTGGGAGTCTGAGATCACAGGGCATGGAGTGGAGGGGAAAGATCTGAAAGCCCATCTTGTCCTGTTCACCTGACTGCTGCCCACACCCTTTGTAGAGCATATAATGGTGGCTACAGCCTGTTCTGTTCTGTGTGCAGACTACTGCAGAGCCCTGTCTCCTGGCAAGGCCCAGGAGAAGTTAGTCTGAGGAGCCCCATGGCTCCCCCTTGATGACTGTGAAGACATTGGTGGGGAGGCCACCTGGACACAAAGGGTGTCCCAGGAACATTCCCCCCTTGCTGGACAGAGGCAAGTGAGTGAATTGGCTTGGATGAGTGCTTGTGCACACTAGTGGCTCTTTCTACTTTGAGCCAGGACATCACCCTCTCCTTCGCTACTGCACAATGCAGGATTTTAGGTCACTCCATAGATGGCATTTTGCTATCCCTGTTGGTGATTTGGGGCTGATCTACATCTCCTCCATCTTCTCTCTGGATGCCCCCAACTCTAAGGGCCTTAAGAGAAGGTCACTTAACACAGTGTGAGAAAGGTGTTTTTCCACTTCCCCTTCTGTTAGTGTCTTCCGGGCTTCAGTGTCTCAGAAGATTCCCTGAACCAGTAAAACTGTATTAATGAAGCAGTCTTCTCTTCCTTTTTCCTAGAAACTCATCATGGGCCAGCACAACCACCAGCCAGGGCTCTTCGCATGATCAAGGTACACAGAGTATCTATGATCCCAGCCTTGCTTTGTGTATCTAGCTGGAGGAGGGTGATGGTCTTGTTATGTTGTAGTCATCTGCAGTCCCTCTGTACCATGTTGCCCGTTTGCTACCAGAGGTGGCTCTGAAAAGAGCATTTATATTATAAAACCCATCTCCTTTTCCAGCTGATTCTCAATCTTAGGTTACTGGGATAGTAACAGTGACTGTAAAACAGTGGGAACAAACTATATGTGATTCAGGAAAGCCTGTATGATTCCTGCAATATCCCAGGTCCCTTGTGAAGGAAGAAATGGAAGATGAATCATGCTCCCCTCCAAAGAGGAATCTTCTTCTTGGGGCTGGCAGAGCCTGATTCCTGGACAGCTGAGTTACTGTGGGAAGAAGCAGATGAGGCTGGGACAGAGACGTCTTCCATGCTGGCCTAGCTATTCCCACTGGAAGCTGCATAGCACAATGACATCAGAGGTGGTCCTGTCTTGGGGACAGGGCCTTTTATAAACCTGGGTCTGCCACTTATCAGGCCCTGGCTTCCCCTGGCATGGGCAGAGAGATGTATGTGCCTCTTGTGTGAGGCTGCTTCTCTGAATGTGACTGGGCAGGGAAGGGGTGTGGTGGCCAGCCAGCCTGAGCTCCATGACCCTAATGTCCTTCTTTGCCACAGGCTTTCAGCCTTCCCAAGCCTGTCCTTGTAAACAGGGCTACTCTTTGAATCAGGCCATTGGGGCAGGTTGGTGGATCTGTTTGGCCCATGGTTGGTATGGGAAGAGCAAGCCACTTGTGTCCAAGGGCTCCAGGCTGTGAGAGTGGTGCAGGGTCAGGAGTGCACTCACCTAGGGAGGAGCCATCCTGTGGAAGGCTAATGTTTGCTAGTGTCTTCACCTAGTCATGTATTCCTGCTCAGTCTGTGTGCTCTGAGATTCCAAGGTTTGTGGGAATGCCAAGTGGGGCTGGGCAGCTTCTCAGGTGAAGATCTCATTCAAAGGGCAGCCTAACCCTTCTTCTGGTCACTGTGTCTCTCCACTGCTCTTGGAAGATCACACTAGTCTTATGCAGGCTAGAGTAAACATGGAATCAGAACACAGGGGCTGTGTATCTGTAGATGCAAGTGAAGGATGGACTATTAGCTAAGGTGGCCTCAAGTTCTAGTTGTAGGGACTCAGACCTGGTTACTGGAAGACAGAGAAATGCTTACTGAGCAGGCCATGGGTGTTTCCCAAGCCGGTGTGATAAGTAGGTAAGAGCAGCTTCCAACCAGCAATCCCGTGTGTCTGCGTCAGCAGCGCTTGTGGACGATGGTGGAAATTGTGGCTCTGTCTTTTCTTGGGTGAATGGGAGATCTCCCATGCTGGATGGTCTGGGTCCTGTTAGAGCTTTGGTACACTTGGCTCTACCACGTTAGAGCTTTGGTACACTTGGCTCCCACTGAGGGCAGTGGTCATGAATAGGGGGTCATTTTACTGTCCAATAAATGGCTGCCTTTTGTATCTCTGGAAAAAGGTGCTGAGAAATGGATGGGAAAGGCTGGCGAAATGCTGAATAATAAGTGAACTTGAGCCCACAGCAGCAGCAAGTCTGGAGACTGAATGGCTCTCTTTGATTGACCTGGCAAGGTCCCTGGACCAGGGCTTTGGAGAAAGCGATTGACTTGAGCATATCTCTGGCTCTCAACGCTATCAGATTCCCAGCCACAGAGCCTCCCAGCCCACAAGTGAGTTTTGAGTTTTGAGAATAATAACCCAAAAGTTTTCCTGTTAAAGGTGGAGGTAGTGAGGTGCAGGGTTGTGCATGGCATACTAGAGCCCAGATCCAGGAGGAAAATTGATTTACAACTCAGAGGGAAGAATGTTGGCATCTCCAGGCCAGTCTGTCTGGGCCCCAAGGGGTAGAAATAAAAACCCCAGTTTCTGTCTGTGTTTTACTTCATTCACCCATTTACTCGCTCGCTCGTGGAGCTGGCAGACAGCTGCGAAGGGAAGCCAGGCTTGCTGCTCTTGTGTTGGAGATGCTCCATATAGATTGGAGTTCAGGGATGCAGTTTGGGCTATGAGAAGACACAGCCCTTCACTCCTTTCCCAAAACTGTTCTACAAGCAGCTGGAATTGCAGCCAACATTTTCTGCACATGACAGTGTCTTGAAAAATGCCAGTCACTTGTCAGCTGTCTTTCTGAATTTACAGGACAGGTTCCCTCACATCTTGATAAATAGTCATTTTCAGAAATTGTAAGCCAAGACCATCCTACAGATATGAAACACACTCGTGCTGATGATTTTGTTCAGATCATTACGAATGAGGAAGTTGGTAAGGTGTTATACATATGCCAAATACCAGACATATAAGTAGATAAGGAATATTCTGGTGAATGTACAAATACAGGCAGAATTGTCTTCTTCCACAGCTGGGGGAAGAAGTTACAGAAATTGCTCCAAAATTTGCATTTATAGGTAATTATTTTGTATCACTATCAATTCACAGAGTTGCAAAAGACCTTAGGGGCAATGAAAAGTTAGGCAACCTAAGTATGTGCTGTAGAAAATGTAGCTTCTATATCAAAGCATAACATATTCTCTGTTTTTAGTAAATTTCAATATTTTAAGCATTTGATTTTCTCAGAAAGGGCCCTTCTGTTTTCTTTAACCATGTAAATGTCAATAATAATTTTTTCTCAGTAAAACGCTAGCAAGTAGAATGCAGCAAATCATCAAGATGATTATGCACCACACCCAGGCGGGATTAATCACAGGAGTGCAAGGATGGTTCAATATAAACAAATCTATAAATGTAATACACCATATAAATAGAGCTAAACCCCAAAACCATGTGATTATCTCAGTAGATGTAGAAAATACTTTTGACAAAGTCCAACGCTTATTCATAATAACCCTAAAGAAAATTAGAATACATGATCTTTACCTCAATCTGATAAAAACCATCTATGACAAACTAATAGCCAACTTCATTCTAAATGGACAAAACTCAAGAGTTTTCACTCTACAGCAGATATAATACAAGGTAGTCCACTCTCACCATTTCTATTCAGGATAGTTCTGGAAACATTAGACAGAGCAATTAGACAAGAGAGAGAGAAATAAAAGGAATAAAAATTGGAAAGGAAGGAGTTAAATTATCATTGTTTGCAGATGACATGATCTCTCTATATGGAAGATCAAAAAAACTCTACCAAGAGACTCCTAGTGGGAGTGTAGATTGGTACAACTTCTGTGTTAATCACTGTGGAGATTCCTCAAATAACTAGTATTAGAAGTCCTATTCAACCCATCTTTTCCCCTGCTGGGTATTTTTCCAGAAGAATTGAAAACAGCATACCATAGTGTTATGTGTACACCCATGTTTATAGCAGCACAATTTGTCATAGCTAAATCTTGGAAATAACCCAAATGCTCAACAAATGAAGAATGGATTAAAAAGGTGTGGTATTTTTATACAATGGAGTAGTATTCAGCTATAAAGAAAGATAAACTTGAGGCTTTTATAGGTACATGAATGCAACTAGAGGCTATATTTGCAAATGAAGTAAATCAGACCCACATGTGCAACTATCATATTATTTCCCTAGTGTAAGAACCTCAAAGAGTATATCAAATCTGAAAGGCACAATAGATATAGTAAAAGGGAGAAAAACTGCTTAATGAATGATTGGAATAAAGGAAAGGAAAAATAAAAGGAAGAGGGAAATCATGTATGTATATACAGAGGATAGCTAAGATGGTTGTACTACTAATTTATAGAATGTTTTTGAAGGTTGCAGTTAATACTTAAAATTTTTATTTTAACTAATTTGACATGCTTATATCTGGTAATCTAAGCAACTACACTGAAGACAACAATGTGTAATGTAACAACTGTTGTTGAATATTATTTTGTTTTTAAATTGTATATCACTTTTAATGTCTTATGTAATTTTCTATTTTCTTTAAAATAAAAATTCTTCATTTTGAATTGTTTTGCATCTATTTTTATGATATTAAAATAGACTTAGTTGTTACTTTTCAAATAAAATGAAGAATGGTTTTGGAAAAGAATTGGTGACTTTTCCTGTGTCTTTTCCCAGGACCTATATGAATGAATAGGACATATAATTTGTAAGTACAGATATTTAATTTATAAGATGTTAAATAGAAGAATAATATGAATAAATTGCAATAGTGAATCTGTGAGCCAGTAGTGAATTGGCCCATACAACACAGATGGTTCTAGAACATAGCTGCTGTGAGGGGGGGTAATGGAATGTGTGGAAGAGGATACATTCAGAAACATCTGGGTACTTCTAGAACCCAAGTCCAGGAAAAGTAGTGAGAATTTCTTCATGCATCATTTTTTAATCTCTGAGAAATATTAGAATAAGCAAAGCTGACATTATTCAAAATTCAGGAAGACCCCAAATCCTAGATGCCTTTCTGGACCTCATTCTGGAAGGACATGTAATTATCACGAACACTGAAAAGACGTGGGGACTCATGCAGGACTGGCTGGTCTCACTCCTCTGGCTCATGATGAAATGACTTTTTCTGGTCCTGTGTAGCCTGAGAGTCTAGCCCCCTTCTCCTAGTGGAAGCCCTTGCATTGCTTTCTGCAGCTCTCCATACTCCCTGGCTTTCATCACTATGGCTGTCTTTTATTTCTCCATCTCCTTCTCACTGATCCCTGGGAAGCTGCCCGATGTGATGTACCCTGTTTCCTACAGGCCTCCCACCCTTGCTCCTTCTCCAGGACTCTCTCCCACCTTGGCCTACACACAGGACGGTGGTCTTCCCTCAGGCACTGGGCACATGGCCAGCATTTCCAAATATCACTGGATTTTTGTACCTGGCTATCCTTACACTTCACATTCAGTATGGCTAGAATGTGAGTAATCACATTTCTTCCAGTGAAATGCATCTTTTGAGACATATTATCACTGCACTTAGCAAACACTTTCAATCCTTTTCTCCTCAGTATCCTCCTGACTGACCTGTCCTTTTAATCCATGGACACACCCTAATCCTGACTTTTGCCTCTTCATCAATGTAGCCCTGTAACATCTTTTTTATTATAATTTTATTTTATTTTTTAAAATTTATTTGTATTTTAACTTGAAGAGTGAAAAATAGAAGCAAAACAAATAGAAAAAATGACATAAACAGGGTAACATACAATACATGTTACAGATTTTCAAAACATGGATAGCTAATTATATAGATATAAACAATCCAACACAGATCAGAAGTCCACAATAGAAGTGGGCTATCCACAGAAGTTGTTGACTTGAGCCATTCACAGCTCAGTATATTAATATGACTTTATATACCTCCATTTTTATGCTTTTCTGCTGAATGGTTAAGACTGAGTTAAAGCAAGACCTATATAACAAGAAATGTAACTTTTGTATCAGATAGGGTCAGCCAGGTACCCTTGCCCTGTAACATCTTAATTCAGTCAGAATTCACTTAGTATCTTGTGGGTGAGGAGCATGAGCCAGCTGCTGACCCAGCTGCTAGAGACCCAGAGCAGAGATGCTCCCAAGAAGATAGACATCAATTTGATGCTCATACCCCTCAATGTGTAGTTATAACCATAGATGAGCACTGGGAGGAGCTGGACCTGGAGGGCCAAGCAAGGCTGCTCTGGGAAATAGATTGCTGCACGGGGCCTGAGGAACGAGAAGGAGAAACATTTGTCTGTGAAGTTGAGGTATAGGGGTGCCATTCACCAGATGAGGACCCCGGTTTTGCCACCAGGTCCATTGGGTGGCTGAAGGCTTGGTGTCCAGGGAGATGAGGATGGAAGACTGTATCTTGGGGAAAGCAAGAGAGACAGAGGGGAGGCCACTGAGTACAGGTGCTCAGGTGTCTGTCCTCAGGGGAACAGGGGTCTATGAGGGGTTTCAAGGCAGGAGGAGGATGAGCAGATAAGTCTTTCCTGAAGATCACTGTGTTACAGAAAATGCTGGCTAGTGTCATAACCAAGACAAATTTAAAAGGAGTTAGAAACTGACTGTGGGATGTAAGTAAGGAGGAGGAAGAAGAAGAGGAAGAGGAGGATGAGAAGGAGGAGAGGAGGAAAAGGAAGAGGAGGAAGAGGAGAAGGAGGAAGAGGAGGAAGATGAGGAGGAGGAGGAAGAGGAATACCTAAGAAACATATTGGCACTGACTACTTCATTTTCCCAGTTGGCATTTACCATCTGAATAAACAAGTGAAGTACTTTTCCCCATGATGATGTGTACATCAAAGCCTGGGGTGTAAATTGGTTGAAAAAGAAACTAACTGAAGTTTGATTGGTAAACAAAGGAGGCATACAACAAATCTAGTTCCCACAAAAAAAAAAAAAAAAAAATGCTAGGAAGTTTGTCCCTTGGATCTAGGGGGATCCTATCCAAAAAATCTTACCATGGACTTGTCCCAAGTTGTTTACTTTCTCACACCACTTTCAGTGTCCTAAAAAATCAACACAGAATATGTCCATACTGGCCATCACATGGAGTTCTTGCAAGAAACATTGACATTCTCTCTGAAATTCTTGGGAAACTCTAAGGAACCTGATAAATTTATCTGTGCACATCTACAGAAGCCATATTAAATTTGGATTGTAGGGGCTGGGGATATAGCTCAGGGGCATAAGCTCCTGCCTGGCAAGTGCAAGGTCCTGAGTTCAACCCCTGATACCATGAATAAATAAATAAATTTAGATTGTAAACCAATAATGACAGTGTACTATGACCTCTTTAGTTGCCCAGAACAAGACTATTTAAGTCTTTAGGGGAAAGAGTTGATATACTGATCAAGATGTAATTTTGTTAAGTCAAATATATATGTTAAAAATTAAAAGGAATTACTAAAACTGTAAGAATGCAGAATATTTTGCCAAACAAAAGAGGAAAGAACTGCTATCTAGAGCCCAGACGATCCAAAGAAGAGAGAAAAAAAAAAAAAAATAACAGGAAGAAACAGGAAGAAAAAAAGCAGGATAAAGAATAAAAGATGAGGGCCAGCCAGATAGCTCAGTGTATTAAAGCACCTGCAAGCAGGTGCAGGGGTCAGAGTTTTGATCCCTGGGCAGGTCGTGCCACCCTGCCCCTGGGGTGTGCTGAGATGGCAATTGAGACTGAGTGTGCTGGCACTCGCCTGTAAACCCAGCACTTGGGGGGCTGTGAAGTGGTGGATCACTAGGAGTCTGATCTAGTAGTGCAACCCTGAACACCTTGTGGACCCTTCCCTAAAAAAAGAATAAAAGATGAGATGATGTAAATAAAATTCAACTAGATGAACGTAACAAGGGTAAAAGCACTAAATTTCTTAGAAAACAGCCAGGTTGGATCATAAGACGCAGATTTGATATCTGGCATTTGAAGGGGTGCCTATGTGTACAACATGAGGGCATAAATTTTGAAAATAAAGGTCAAATAAAAATGTAATAGTCAAGCACCAACAAAAACACACCACTAGATTGGACTGGATATTATTACCAAATAAAGTAGCTTTAAGGGCAAAAAAAAAAAAAAAAATAGTTGGGCTAGAGAATGAGTACTTAATGGTGACTGTTTCAGTTTACTGCAGCAATTTAAAAATTAAAAGCTCTTAATATCAGTCTTAACAGAAAGCAAAAAAAAAAAAAATGAAGGGGTAGTATAAAGAAACGGAAAACAAGTTTATATAGTGATGTTGGAAGATTTTTAATACAACTATGAAGAAAACAAGTTTATAATGATATTGAGATATTTTCATACAACTCTGTCTGTAAATTAATAAAAATCCCATTAAGGATATAGGAGATTTGAACAAAGTTTCAGTTTGATGCATGAATATAGCACCTTATTCTCAATGATATAGTATGCATGCATTTTTCAAAATGTATAAACATAGAGCATATATAAAAACTCACTTGCCATGTGCCAGGGTACATGCCTATAATCTGAGCTTCTTTGGAGGTTGAGGCAGGAGGACTGCTGGTTGGAGGCCAGCATGGGTAACTTAATGAAAACCTGTCTTAAAATAAAAAGGGCTGGAGATGAAGCTTAGAATGCTTCCCCCGAAGAGGGACTTTGGTTTGGCTCTGCAAACCTGAGCCAATGAATGAATGAATGAATGAGTAAATGGATGAAATAAATGAATGAATATATGTAAAGAATTCACCTTATGCCTGACTATATAGTCTCAAAAAACTCATTGAATAAATCAACATCACAGTATCAGTTCAGTTACCATGATGTTGATTTATTCAATGAGTTTTTTGAGACTGCATTTATAGCCTTACGTTGTACACAGATGTTCTATCATGTCACCCTCTGCTGCAGTCACAGATCACTTAATGATGGGGACTCTTTGTGAGAAGTGAGTTTTCAGGCGATTTCACCAGTGTGGGGCTCTACTGGGCAGTGGCTCCTGGTGAGATGATGTGGCTTGCTACGCAGCTACGTGGTGTGTGCAGCGTGCCACTGTTCTGAGTGCTGTAGGCAGAGGTGACACTATGGCATGTGTATATCCGAGCGTACAAAAGGCACAGTGAAAGAAGCTACAGGAGCTAACAGCCGGGGCCTGTCTGGGCAGCACTGACCGTGGATGGACTTGCAGGTCCAGAAGCTGCCCTGAGCCGTGAGCGAGTGGGCCGTGGACATGAAGCATGGCACACTCAGCAGGTTTCATCAACACTGCATGCTTAAGTGACACTGAATTTACAAAAAAGCTTTTCTTGCTTCACTAATAAATTACCGTTAGCTTAGGGTAACTACTTTATAAACTTTCTAATTTTTTAAAAACTGACTCTTTTGGAATAACACTTGGTTTGAAACACAAACACTGCCCAGCCATACAAAAATACTACCATTGGATTTTTATTCTACGAATGTTTTGTTATTTCTTTTTTAACTTTTGAAATGTTTCTGTTACAAATGAAGACGTAAGCAGCCACGCTGGCCTTGGCTCCCACAGGGCCAGAATCATCCCTGTACTGCTGCCCCTGGGTCTGGGGTCCATCACAAGGTCATAGTGGAGCCATCGTCTTGGCAACACCCGTGCCTCTGACATCTTCCAGAGGGTGCTGCCTAAGACTGTTTCACCACTGACCATTATTTTATTTATGTATTTATTTATTTCAAATTTAGGACAGGGTGTACAGGGTCTCACTATATAGATCAGACTTGTAATGACCCACCTGTTTTCAGCCTCCCAAGTGCTGGGATTACAGGCGTGCACCACCACGCCCAGTCTCAGTCCCCTTCTCAGGGCACCCCTGAGGGCAGGGCCAGCCCAGCAAGCCTGGTGATTGAACCCCCAGCCCCTACATCTGCCTAAGCAGGCGCTTCAATTCGCTGAGCTATCTGGCTGGCCCTCAACCATTATTTTTAAGTAAGTAGAGGACTACACTCTAGAACAGTGACAAAAGTACTACTTCAAAGACAACAACAAGCAACATAACAACCATTGTTGAACTTCTATCATCTTGATTTCTGAAATTCTGTACCATTTTTAATGTTTTATTTATTTATTTATTTATTTATTTATTTATTTATTTTCATTCATGTATTTGGTTCAATGTTTCTCTACACAGCTTGGACTCCTAGTGATTCTCCTGTTTTCAGCCTCGCCCCCACTGGGATTATAGGTGTGCACTATCAAGCCCGGACTTGATCACTGGCACAAGGTGCCCCAGCGGCAGGGCCAATGTGGCATATGGGACAAGGAATCACACCCTGGTCCCTGTTCTTGCCAAAGCAGGCACTTAGTCTGTTGAGCTATCTCACTGGCCCTTATTTTTTTTTTTATTTTTTTATT
Organism: Ctenomys sociabilis; assembly: GCA_004027165.1. Taxonomy (NCBI): domain Eukaryota; kingdom Metazoa; phylum Chordata; class Mammalia; order Rodentia; family Ctenomyidae; genus Ctenomys; species Ctenomys sociabilis. Next base: position 82,321 of record PVKA01001198.1, read on the forward strand.
CTTAAAAGTTATAGCATAACAAATGCATGCGCCAGCCACCAAGGTACAGTCATGGAGCACGTGATGGGCTGTGCTGCCCTGGCTGTCAGCCCAGAGGTTTATCTGCACCACAGCAGGTGAGTGACGCCTTGTGCTGTGTTTCCCTAGTGAGAACCTCACTAGGCAACAGGACTTTCAGGCTATATCAGAACCTCACAGAACCGCCCTTGTGTGCGAAGTTCCTGCTTCCCTGGGATGTCACATGACTCATGACTAGATCACATTGCAATAGAGGAAGACCAAAAGAAGTGAACTGTTTGTTGTAAGAAGTTACAGGAAAGAACATGAAATCCAAAGCAATGAGAGGAAAGAGAATAACATATAGGAGCACAATCACCAGGATAGAAAACAGATGTAACCAATAGACTTGTCAACATTAAATTTAGTTCTTCCTAAATTTAACATAAACTTGGTCAGCAAAAACGGATGTTAGGCAAGAAAAGTGGAACCACAGACATAGATACAGAGATACTAGAAAGAGTAGTCTTTGCTAATACATTAGGAAATCCAGCTAAAACTGACAGTTTTCTAGAAAGGTGCAACTTAACAGCATGGCCAAAGAAGACATTGAAAATTTAAAGAAGCTTGTAATACTAAAGATCTCAGCAGTTCAAAATATTTCTTTAAATTTACTGATGTAGGGTAACATATCTGAGACAATTCCTGTCTCTCAAGAGTTATTACTATTCTTCATTCCTTTCCTCCAATAAATTTTCCTACTCTTCACCTGTTTTTCCTTAGAAAGGAAATTCTTCAACTTCAGTGTGTCTAACATCCAGCCTTTACTTTATATCAGTAATACAACAAAAGGAAACAACTCAAAATCAAAGAGTGAAATAAAAAATGTACTGATATCATTTATCTCATGAATAGGTTTAAAAAGGAAACATGGCAGGGCCAGCGAGATAGCTCAGTGCTAAGTGCCTGCTTTTTTTAAAAAAAAAAATTTATGTATTTTTATGAATTTAGGACAGGGTCTGCAGGTGTACAGGGTCACACTATGTAGATTAGACTTGTGGCGATCCTCCTGATCTCAGTCTCTCGAGCACTGTGGTTACAGGCCCGTGCCACCACACCCAGTCTCAATGGCTGGGGACAGGGCTGGCATGGCAGACAGGGATTGAAACCCAGCTGCTGTGCTCTGCGGGAGCAAAGTGCCTGCTTTGGCAAGTGCAGGAGCCCGCTTTTGATCCCGGCACCGCACGCTGCGCTGACCCTGTTCACAGGAACACTGAGCCGGCCAGTGAGGCTGGGTGTGGGGCGCAGGCCTGTAATCCCAGGGCTGGGAGGCTGAAAGTACGAGGACCACTAGGAGCCTGAGCTGTGTAGTGAGAGCCTGTCGCAAATACATTAAAGAAAAGGAAACATGGCAATTTCAATAGACTTGGAAAGATTTAAAAAGTTCCGACCTATTTCTTTCTCTCCATCTGTAACTTTATCTGTGTTTCAATTTGTTAAACGTCTTTTATTTATTTGGTACAGGCTCATGTTACACAGCTTGGACTTGTATTGATTCTCCTGTCTCAGCCTCCCTGGCACTGGATTACGGGCATGGACCACTGTGCCTGGTCTTGGTGGTAGACATGGCGTGCTCAGGATTCTGAGGGTGAACGGCAAATTCTGCCAGGGATCGAACCCAGGTCCTTGTGCTTGCCAGGCAGGCACTTAGATTGCCGAGCTATCTCCTCAACCCTATATCTGTACTTTTTACTTTTATTTCTGTCTCTGCCAAGCTGGGATCCCAAGGAATATTTGTCCAAACCTAGAGATAAATATGATTATTAATTAACCATAAAAAGCTTTTCCCTTAAATCAGGAGTAGGTCAGAGCGATGATTATTACCCTTTCTAGTCTGTATTTTATCTGACTTTAATCGTCACTGTAATAGTCAAGAAAAACTGAAAGTAAAAACGTTTCAGCATAAGGTATTTTTATCATATTTGCAGATATGATTTTCTTAACACAAAAGAGAACTTGCAGGTGATGAGAATTGGTAAGATAGAGAGAAGTTGCAAGAAGCTTCACACACCAGTCACCTGTACTTGGCAGGCCCCAAGCTGCTTAGAAGGCAGTGCCAGTGCTGGGGTGACATGTCCTTCAGTGGACAGACGTCCTCGTCCCTCGGCCTTTGGGGGAGGCACCAGGGGCCTCCCTTTCCCCTCTTCACCACAGCCACTTCCTTCCTCACTTTGGTCAATGTTCCTCTGGCCAGAAGAAAATGAAAGAGCAAAGGACGCTCTGAGTCCCACGTCTGAAATGTCTTCAGCCCTTTCTAGTGATCTGTGACTTTCTCAGAACACTCTTGAGGAGGGAAGGGTATAATCCTAAGGCAATAATTTTGTGGCTAGAAATAGGGGCCTCTGAGCCACGGAAGGTTCCGTTCCTGGCAGTGCCAGCCACTTGCCAGCTTTGAGCAGTCCAGAAGCCCATGGGCTCACGGAGCTGGTGGAGCACTGAGCTGCGGACGGAGGCTGAGCACTGTGTACCAGCTACCCATCTGATATATTGTATATCGCTTATGTATGATAATGGTATATTTATATATTGGGTTGATTAAAAATTTTACAGTTATTTTTGAGAAAAAGTTTTTATACAAATTAAAACTACACTTGCAGTCCATTCTTCCCCACCATTAATTTTTTAATGTCTTATTTCATGTCCTCCTATGCTGCCCATCTCTCAGCACATTAATGGACTTACTTCTTTTTGCTTCTTTTTATGCTGAAGACATGAGTGGTTTATGCACCATCTTCACAATGTCAGTTCTGCATACTTGTATCTGGTAATCTCGCTCTCTCTTTCTTTGGTACCGGAGATTGAACTCAGTACCTTGCTCTTGCCAGGCAAGTGCTTATTCTACTGAGCCATCTCCCCGGCTTTTGATCTTCTTTTTTCTTTTTGGTCTTTTACTGTATTTTTGGTTGAATTGTTTTTTAGGGGAGATTTAAGTTTTGTTTTTGGTGCCGAGAACTGAACCCAGGGCTTCTTGCTTGCTAGACAAGCATTCTACCACTGAGCCAAACCCCCAGCCCCTGTATCTGGTAATCTTAACAATTAGTTTGAAGGAAACAACATGCAACCGAACAACCACTGCCAAATTTCCATTATTTTGTTTAGTGAAATTCTGTATGGTCTCTACTTTTTTACATTTTTAAAATTCTCTGTAGAAAAGAGAGAACATACTGAATTTGTACAGTTACTTTAACCAGTGAAGTCTGATACAGTCTCATTTTTCCTTTTTACTCTTTAATGCTGTAGTTTGGGTTGAAGAAGCCCTTTTAGCTAAAATGAGGCTAATGTCTTTTAGAAAAAAAATTAAAGTATGATAGGCTGGTGATTTAAAGCTACAGGTGAGGTTTGGCTCTGTAGATATTTTATTTCTGCAGGACAGCAGGGTCAAGGTCTGCTGTGGCTCAATCGTGGGGATTGGGGTGAGTGCCCTTTGTCCTCCCTATCCCCTTCTGTCCTTTGTCAACAGGGCTGGTGTCTCCTGCACCATGGTTTCCTGGGAGCAGGCGAGAAGCCCCGTTCCCTCAAACGATGACTCGGCACACGGTGGGGCTTTATAAAACCATCCCCGGATGCTTCTGCTTCTCATTTGCCAGTGCATGTTTGTTCCAGAGCATGGCACGCTCCCAGAAACTGTGAGGGGGGAAACCAGCTTGGAAAAAATTGACCGCACTACTGCACTGCTGGCATTTGGTTGATTTATTGGAGCCAGAAATCAGAACCAACTCCCAGGCAGAGTTTTGCTGGTTGTCACCCTAAGGGCTTCTACTCTTGACATTAATTCTGATTCTCAGCACCCCTTCTACTGGTCGTACTGTGATGTACATAGGTCTAAAGATGAGCCTTGTGTACTGAAACTGGGTATGGTAATCTTAGTAGTGATTTTTTTGAACTTGAACATTTTTTGGTCAAATCATTAAATATTTGTCTTACTATTGGTTACAAGTCTATAACAAAATGGAAAATAATGACTAGTGTTTAGCTAGTACACTTAATATAGAACATTGGAAATATTGAGGATCAAATATTTTCTTTCTTTCACTTTTTATACTTCCCTACAGTACCTTGCACTATGCTTAGAGCTTGGAGCAAGTGTTCTTTTCAGGGCTTTAGCTGTTGTCACACTTCTTTGTTCATTTATCTTCTGTGCTTTGAAATATTCCAAAGAGCCCCTTTGGGACACCGTTCTTTTTTCCTTGTGGCTGATCTCTTCATTTGTGTTGATGAGCTTCCCTCCACAGTTCCTGTGGCTGCAAATCTAAGACCTCAGGTATTACAGTCTTGTCCACCTTCCCACCACTGGGTATTTCTTCCTCTTAAATCCTGGTCACATCTCACTTCCGGTTGCTTGACTCTGTATGTCTTTGCTTCCACTTCCTCTTGTTGCTCATTTTCTTCTTCTGCTTGTCCATCTAATAGAGCTGCAGCAGGGCTTCACTGCTGGAACACAGTGGGCAACAGACACACCTTCACTACTCACTGCCTCACTGGGGGCCTGGATAACTGCTGAGGTGGCCCATGGAGCTGACTGCTGGTCTCTGATTTTGGTGCACTGTCATTTGTACGATCTGTAGACAGGAGAGTTAGGGGCAGAGTTCATACCTTTAGCAATGACAGTTAATGTGTGGTGTGTTTGGGGACACTGGAATTATTTAACTGTTCCATAGCAACTGAAAATAGTGCCTATCAGAACTCTCCAAATCAAGGACTGCTTGTACTCTGTGTACCTGGAAGATTGTTCATGGGGGAGGGACACATCTGCCTGGAAGAGTTCCTTGTCTCTTGTCTGATCTGAAGGGATGCATTTCCTTCCCACATTCCTCAAATGATACCTTGCGGGCACTCCACGTGTGCAGGGGAGACACTCAGGGGCCTGTGGTCATTAAGTCATTTGCCAGCTGTGTACCCAGTCTCTGCTGTTGCCTGGGCTCAGTGCGAGGCCCTGGCAAGTTTACTGGCAACTGAAAGTGCCTGAAATTGCTCTCATTTTTGGTTCTTGGCAGCGAAGTTCCCAGCATACTTTCCAAACCGCTCCTTATACCGTTTGCACAAGGTTTTACTGCTCCTTCCCACTTGCACGAGTCCCCACTGTCCCCGTGGCTGAGTTGCTCCATCTGTCAGCGACGTGGGGCTCTCCAGGGAGATGTAGCCCCAGGCTGGGTGTGCCAAGTGGGGCCATCCATCTCTAAATGGAGCAGTAAGCCAATGTACAGTGCCTCAGCTTGTTCCTGGTTACTTCTTCAAAGCATATTCCTTCAAAACCAATCTCACTCCTCAGCAACTGCTGTCTTCAGGCCTGTGAACTGGACCAGGACTTACAGCCATTCTTTTCTATGGGCTGTGTGTCATCGATTCAGACTCAGTTATCTTTGTCCACAGGGTTAAACTACTGAAAAATGACTTTCACTAGAACAGAGGTGTGGCCAGAAAGAGAGAGATTCATGACCTTAGGGCTTTAAAGATATTTTTAAGAAATCCTTCAGAGATTCTTCACCATTAAATAGAGTGAATAGTTTTGGCGAAGAGTGTGTTTGGTTAAGAAATCAAAAACCCTTCTGAAAGAGTTCTCTGGCTCCTGGTGTGAAGGGAGCTGGACATCTGTGGAGCCAGGAGCTCTCCGACATCATCCTGCATGAGCCTCGTAATCGCTTGAGGCTGGCAGTCGTTATCCACACTTCACAGCTGAGGAAACTAAGCCCAGACAGAAGGGTAGGATGCCAAGGATCTTGCCTCTAGCACGGGTTGTTAGAATAGAATTTCAGCTTCTTAGTTTGTCTGGTCCCCAGACCCTTGTGAGGTCTCAGGGGGAGGTGATGGCACACGCGTTGCGTGCTGCCCACCACATTCTTGGTTACACATATCACCGACTAAGAACCTGTGGCTTACCTCTGTCTGCTGATGTGCGGTGGCTTGTGAAGACATTTCCAGTTCTCAGACTGGAAAACCCATCTCGCTCCCTGAATGGTAGGCAGGCGAACCGTGAGGTTGTGGAGAGGACTGACCCGGGAAGTCATCCATGTAGCTGCTGCTGGTCACTCCTTGTCGTAGCATCAGAGATGCTGCTCCCGCCTCCTGACATCCTCCTGTGCCTGCTATTTCTGTATGGGGGACCCTCAGAGAAAACTCTTAAGTGTGTCCCCATGGAATGGGTCTGCCCCAGGGGAGAGCACACAAGAACTTACAAATTGAAATCCTGCCTAGTGTCTTCATTGGGTTTCCCTAAATCAGATACTCAGACAAGGACTTGGGTGCGGGGAAGTGACCCAGGAAGCAAACAGAGGGAGTGAGGTAAATGGCACAAAGTCGAGAAGGGCACTCTTGAACCCCGACAGCTGATGGTAACCATGGCTATTGAGGCAGAGGTGTGCTCCTGAGTAGAGTGCTGTGGTCCTCAGCTAGTCTCAGTCCTAGAGGGCTGACACTGGAGAAAGAGCGGAGCCACCCCACACAGGGACCTAGAAGCAGGGAGGTTCGTCCACCACATTTGGTTCCCTGCAGGCTGGGCTTGCGCCCTTCCAACCCCTACTGCAGATGGAGCTGTTTGTGTCTATATATGCCCTCTACACAGCTGCTGAAGATGGTCCTTGGGAGAACCTGGGAGATACATGGCTGCAGTAGGGAAAATGGAACACAGAGTTGAGGGGATGCCCTGGGGCCAGCTCCTGTCCTCTGTACCTGGGTCTAGGAGAGAGGTAACTTTCCCAGGTGGTGGGGAGAGTCCAGCAGAACCCACTAGCATTGCTTTAGAAGATCACCTCCAGATGTGTCTGCCCCAGCCCTGTGCACCCCTGTGGCACTGCTCCATGGCTGGGTTCTATACCAGGTGGTGGTGTGTTGGAAACAAGGTAGAGCCTGATTCCATCAAAGACTACAGAGAGTGCTGTGAGTAGTGCCTAATGAAGTCCTGGTTCTCTTTTCCAACCATCTCAGGGAGCATTGCTCCTCTGGGTCCAGCGGGCCATGTCATCCAGGGCAGATGTTACTCTAGACAGCCATGGATGGAAGACAAAGGAGGTGTTGGGGCCAAAATAACTGGTGTTGACATGGAGCCAAACAGTTTTTCCACTGCAGAAGGGCAGAGAGGCAGTGGGGGTGAACTTGGATGACCTTTGTTCTGGAGAGATTCTCACGGGGGGGGGAGGGGTAGAAAGGAGTGTCCCACCAAAGCCTAGAGGAAGAGGAAAATGTCAGGGGTGACAGGGTAAAGATACACTTGTGATAATGGGTGCTAATTAATCCAGATCGCTGATTTTAATCATTGCAGTCATCTGTTGAAATCAGCTAGCTGACAGTGGTTCAGTTTCAGCTTTTCCAATAAGTAGATACTCAAAGCTATTCTCTTTCCCTTTCCTATCTGTCTTCATAGGTTTAAAAATGCATATACTTGGAGCAGGAGTACGGTTTTCTAGAAACCCCTTATAGTTGGTGGGCTCTTTTGCATGTGACTTTGTCTCTCTGGACTCTCTAAAGTAGGCAGATGGCAGCTCTGGGATTCATCCGACTATTTTATGGGGTCCCATGATAAGCTTTGGATGGTCCCATGGAGACTCCACTGTGAGGAGGGTTACCCATATTTTGCACCACATCTTACAGGCATATGCTGAAGTGGTGGCACTTGATTTCCCCAGCCAGGAGCAGGGAGTATGTTTAGATTTCTACAATTATGCAATGTCACTGTGCCTCACAGAGTGAAGCGAGGTCATGTGGCAGCATGGGGAGCACTCTTTGGATGCTCAGGCTTCCCGCAGCATTGGGCAATGGCGGTCCCCACCCTGGGCCTGCAGGCTGCAGACGGGCTCGTGTCATGTAGAGCTGGTGTCAGGCATTGGCCCTGTGGCCTGTGGCTTGTCTATTCTTGCTTACAGGGGCAAGTGGAGGAGGGACCAGGCCTAAAGCCTCACATCCCTGGAGACTTGAGGCCCAGGGTGCAGGGCGTGTTCTTGAAATGTCAACCCATGACCCAGCATGTTGAGTGTAAGTGACCTGCTGCTCTTGGCCTCATGGGTCAGCTGTTTCCAGAGCTGGCTCACATCAGGAGTGGCTGATGACTGTGCTGGATGCCAGGGGGTCCTGTGTGGCACAGGCTGATGAATCCCTGCCTGGGTCACCTTGGCATAGCCTGCCACCCTCCCTGTGTAGTCAGGGTAGAATATCCTGATTTCCATATAGCAGGGCGGGCAGGTCTCTCTTTCACAGCTGCTAACTGAGCTACCTGTGTCTTTGCCTATGGAATCATCAGACATGCTTCTGGGGCCTTCTGAGGTCAAGACAATCCTCCTAACCTCTTGCTGAGTCCTCTCACAGAGGACATGCAGGGAACATGAGCAGCTGTAACAGGAAAGGAACCAGGAGGTATGGATGAAGGGATTGTTTCTCCAGGAGCTTCCAAGATCAAGGAAGAAATGAGGCATTTGTGTGGGAGGGGAGCACAAAATCTGCCATTCTAGGGCCAGACAGAAATGGGGTTGGGATACAGAGAGGGTGTCATGGAAGAGGAGGTGGTTGCAGCTCCCAATGTGGCCCTGCACAGGTCAGCTGTAAAGAGCTGCTGCTCAGCTAGTGAGAGGGCACCATGTCCTCTGTCTATTGGTGAGAGGTAGCGGGGCATGGTAGTGACCAAGGTGGAGTGGGGAAGCTTCTTGGTTCAATACAGGACTTGTACAACACTGTGTGAACTGAACACATCTGAACCCTTCTCCAGCCAGTACATGCAATGTGCTTCTGTGGGGCAACAGACCCCAACCTGCCCAGTGTCCAGCCACTCCTAGGGCAGCACGAGCCTTGGCTGCACCTGTGCCATGGTCACTGGGGATGCTCCAAGGGCTTTTACATGGATCCTAGGACCCCTTATCCTCCAGGAGCTGAGGCACAGGCGGAGAGGTAGCCCTGGGACTCACTCACCTATGCTGCCTGCTGCCTGGGGCTGAAGTGCCCCAGAAAGGATTTCAGGCAGCAGGTTGGGGCCATGGCTTTGGGGACAAAAGTAGTAAACTCTAGCATCATGGAATCTGTCATGCCTGAGTGACAAACTCAGCAGCTCTCCTTGCAATTTAGTCAGTCCAGACCCTTGTGACTTGTAGAACAAGCATGATGACAAGTAATAAGTCAGAAGCCAAAGGAAAGAGCTGGGTTTCTGTGACTTTCTGACTCACAGCTGTAGTGAAGGCAGCCACAAACAGTCCCTGGAGCTGGAAGATGAGATTCTACAGGACTCCTGCCTGATCTGGGAAGAGCTTGGATTCCACAGGGAAGGAGCGAACTTCATAGCAAGGCTCGGGGTCCTGGGGGCTTCCCATGCCTTGAGGGTGGCTTGGTGGTCAGGAACCTAAACCTTGGAGCCTGACACCCTGGGGTCAGTGCTGGCCATGCTGCTGCTGGGCTTTGTGGACTTGGGAAGTGGCAGTGGCACCTCGGTTCATGAACTTAGTTTTTTACACAATTCTGTTCAAAAACCAAACTGGACAAGAATCAAATCAAACTTCTCCATAAAGAGAACATAGCTCTAACTATTGAATTTGATTCAGTTTTTGTCTCATCTGGTTTACAAGCAGAATCATGGAAAATTTTCAGTTCTAAACTGAGGTCCCACTGAATTTGACCACTCTGTGACAAACTTTGTTTCTTTAAATGTAGATGATACTAATACTTCCTACATGGGGTTCTGAGAACTAATGCCACTGCATGTCAACCACACAGAAGACTACGTGCCTTACAAGTGATAGCAAGGATAGCCAGTTATTCCTATGCTACGTAGAAGAATGTGGGAACCTGGCCTGCTGGAGGTAGTAAATACCTTTAACTCACCAGGGGCTCTGGGAAGACACCACTGCCTTGGGATGGAGGTTCATGACTGCCATTACCCTCTCACTGCCCTTCAGGGGTGCCTGCCTCTCACCTCCAAGACAACCCTTGACAGCAAGGCGCATAGGCACAGTCACTGTGCCAGCAGGCCTTGGGGAGCAGGGTGATGTAGTCATCGTGACCTATCAGTTTATCCTTTGCTCTCTGCCGTGACTGCTGTTGGGAGCTAGATGACCATAGGGTGGATAGGCACTTGCTTTAGCATGAATGCAGCTGGGTTTTCTCTTCTTCCCATGAGCAAGTGCCCTGGTGGAAAACATCATGACACCCAATAAAACTGAGAATTCTGTTACCAGGGATGAGTGAGCTTTCATGGGTGGCTGATTAGCTGATCAGATTTTCATCTTTTCCTTTATTTTTGAGACAGGATTTCACTGTGTAGTCCAGGCTGACCTCTAACTTGTGGCAATCCTCCTGCCTCAGCCTCCTGAGTGCTGATATTATAGGTGTGAGCCAACACCCCCAGCTGGATTTTCATCTTTATTCTCTCTATGTGGCCCACAATACGGGAGAGGAGAAAGGCATAGATAGGATGGGCCCAAGAACTCTTGGGTTTAAGCACAGTTATGGCCATTGACTGGCATGTGATGACACTGGAAAATGAATAATCCTTCTGGGCCTTTTATTCAGGAGAGAAAGAGAGAGAGAGAGAGAGAGAGAGAGAGAGAGAGAGAGAGAGAGAGAGAGACAGACAGACAGACAGACAGACAGATAGACAGACAGACAGACTAGGTGCATGCTGCCCAGTGCCCTTGGAAAGCAGCTGCCAAGACAGTGTGCTATGGGTATGAAATACACAACAGTTTTGAAAGCTTAGCACCAAAAAGAATATAAGATAGTTCAGTACTAATTTTTTTTAACGCACATAATAGAATAGTGTTCAGCAACTAAAGGGAACAATATACCAATACAGACTATAATATGGACCACAGGCCAGTAAGATAGCTTGGCAACCCACAGTGCCTCCTTAGGCAAGCTCAGGGACTGTGTCTTGATCCCTGGCACCACCTGCTGTGCCAGCCCTTCCCCCAGAGTAGGCTGAGCCAGCCACAAAAAGAAAATACATGAGCCAACCTTGAAAACATTATGCTAAGTTAAATAAGCCATTCACCAAAGACTATGCATCATATGATTCACGTTATGCAACGTGTCTAGGGAGAGGAGTCCACAGAGGTAGAAAGCAGGTTAGTGGCAGGCTGGAGCCAAGCCAGGAGTAACAGAGAGCGACTGCTAATGGGCAGGAAGCGGCTTTCTACTAGGATAAAAATATTCCAATATTCAAAAAAGTAAATGATGGTGAAGGTTACACAACTCTGTAAATGTATTGAAAACCACTTAATTGTATACTTTCATATGGATGAATTTTATGGCACATAAATTATGTATCTGTTGGGCTGATAAAATAGTTTGTCATAATTATTGCACATTGATATGATAACAATGTGGGTATATCAGGTTAAGTGGAATGTACTATTAAGAAGAATTTCACCATTTTGGTATTGCTTTTCTAATATGTCTGCTAAAGAATACCGGCCCCGATCTCATATTTCTGTTAGGTGCCACACCACACCCTCTCCAAGGTCCTTCCCATCTCTAAAATTAGCTTCTTCCCTAAAAATGATCGTTAGCTTTGGACTTCTGATGAGTCATCTGGTATCATGGCTAAAACCCAACTTGAAAAAAGAAAGGGCTCATTTTTATTTATTTATTTTTTTAAGCACCATTTACAAAAATACCTTTTTAAAGAGGAATCCTAGAAGGAGTTATGGAGTCACTTAAGGTGAGCCTGAGAGCTGGTCTCTCACTTTTTCCTGTCCCCATGAGCCACCCCGACCCATAGGTGGCCATGGCCAGGGCTGTTTAAACAAATGTGCAGTCTGAGGCTGAGCACCGTCTTCCTTCACGGGTCTCCCTACTGGAAGGGCAATGCAGGGCCACTGCCACTGGGCTGCAGGCTGAGGGAAGGAGGTGGCCTGACCCAGTGTCCAAAGGGCTCTGCACATGCCCATGTAATGGCGTGATGCGGGTATATGTTTCACAAGGTCCAAGCATGACGTCCAGGACTAAGGAGACAGACGAGGAATGTTTATTAAGAAGAGAGAAATAACTTTCAATCACTGGAGCCTGAAGGTGGGTTGCCAAGTGACTCTTTGTCTAGGAATTTTTATATCAAAAAATGGCCAGGGCTTAGACTATGTTGAGTTAAACCAAGGTCAACCTATAGGACTAAAATAAGTTTCTTTAAACTAGAAATTGGCCTGTAAGGAGTCAAGGCATGTAGCAATCATGCCTGCATGCTCTGTCCTGTCTGAGTGGTTTATTAAAAGAAAAGAATGAGAAGGGAAAAAAGTGTTTTCCAGGGTGGTAGGAGTAGAAGATGTCCTCATGGGTAACTGTCACTTTGTTTGTTTTCTTCCTTGTTACATCCCTGGACTTAAAAGTCCATGTAGTTCTCAGCAATGTTGACCTCAGGCTCCCAATTATTTGAGCAAGTCATGGCCATTCTGACTGTATCTTGGGCCTGGGCCCCCCATGGCAGCCTGCTGCCCTCTGCCTAAATCGACTCTTTATAATACCTGGGTTCCTCTCGTCCCAGGTAGTCTAGCTGGAGACCAAGGGAGCCTCTTTTATGAGCATTCTCACAGATCTAGAATATTTCTCCCAAATTCTTATGAATGCAGAGAGTGATAGGATCATGGGGTGGGGTAGAGCTGACCTCCTGTGAGGAGGCAGAGCCTGGCCGGGGGTGGGTCACTGGGGGCCTGGCCTGGAAGGATGCTCTCCCTGGCCCTCCCTGGCTCCTTGCTTCTATCTGTGCTTCCTGGGCACTGTGCCGAAGGAGGTCCCCTCCGCTCAGGTCCTTCCAGCAGGCCACATTCGGCTTAGAACCAGCTGACTAGAGACCAAGTCCTTTAAAAACACCAAGTCAAATAAACCACCCCTTCTTTAAATTATGGATGTTGGTATTTGGTCTAAACAACAAGAAGGTAGCTGAGACAGAAACTCAGTGTCTAGTACAAAACTTGGCTCTCATTATACCTGCTGGGAGGGCTGGGGACCATCTCAGCAACCATGAGCTTAGTGGGGTAATCTTGTACAAATTATTACTCCTTAAAACCTTATTCTGTCCACTGCCCTTGCTGGGTGCTGTGGGGAAATTCAGAAGTCCAAGCTGTGTCCCTTTGCAGAGACAGCTCCAGACCCTTACCAGGGCTGGAGAATGTCGATATTTATAAAAACCACAGCAAGCATAAGCCTTCCCACCAAACTCCTGGATATGGTGATTGTTTGCAGTGTGAGAAGGAGTCTTCCCTCTGCTCCTCCCACCTGTGCCCAAGGCTGCAGAGTCTGGGCCTAAGGCCAGAGGCCTGTGCACCTGTGCTGTCACCAGCCCCTGCGCATAGGCAGGTTCCTGCATGCACTGATGTTCCTGGACTATCTTACCTCCCTCTGTAATGTTTCATCAAAACACCTGGTGCCAGTTCTCATGGCCTTGGGTTGCCCCTCAGAAACTTCTGGAAACTGAGAACCTGACCAGGCTGGTTGCTTCATCCCCTATGAACATTCTCCCAAAGCTTTTACTAAAAGCTGCCTTTAACAGTTTTCCAGGGAGTAAGGCTAATGCCAACTTGTCCACGCCCCATAGGTCTTCTAAGTGATAATTAGATACACAGAGGACTGGCACATACTAGACACAGTAATGACAAGGCAGGTGTGAATGAGAGCCTGTTGCTTTTCCAGTAAGCATGAGCTTTGCAGAGGTCTTCTGAGCAGGACATCAGGCACTAAGCAGGCTCAGGATGACCATGCTCAAGATAAGATTAATGTCTTCTGGACCAGTGAGAGCAGGTGGCCGCCCCGCATCAGGAGTCTGTCTCGATCTGGTGACAATTCACTAGAGGAATAAGCCAGTTCAAATGGACCATTTTCATCATGTTGTCGGCCCAGAAATCACCTTGCTTCACAATGAGGGTCAGCATTATAGTGATCGTGACATCCTGGGGAGAGAGCTGCTCAGATCATGCACCTCTGAGTGACTTCACAGCTGTCCCAGGACAAGACAGGTAGCAGAGATGGTTTTGCTACTGAGGGGGCCCACTGATGAGGAGTTACATCCCTTGTAGTTCTGAAGAAGGAGGCAAAGCTCCAGTGCAGTTTGGGAGGCAGTGCGGGGCTGGGATGTGTGGTGTCCACCTTAAGGAGGTCTCAGAAGGGACAGTTGCTCCGCCGCTGCTGCCACCGGGTGGTCCACTCCGCAGTGATGGATGTTTGCAGTGAGTGCACCTGTGGTGTCAGCACCGGCTCACTCGGAGGTCACTAGGACAGTACATAGCTGTGCTGGCCACTGCTGGGGACCAAGCAAGCTCAGGATGTGACCCCATATAGAGGGATCCACTGTGCCCATGAAGCTCGGCCCTGGCCCTGGCCAGTGTGCTCTCTCTGGTGTTACCTTCAGATAATATAGGGAGGTGTTATTAATATGAGATGTAAACGAAATGTAAAGATGTAATCTTTTTTTTTTTTTTTTTTTTTTTTTTTTTGTCTTTTTGAGACAGGGTCTCACTATGCAGTTCAGGCTGGCCTTAAGCTCACTTTGTAGCTTAGGCTGGTCTCGAACTCACAACAATCCTCCTGCCTCAGCCTCCGGAGTGCTGGGATTACAGGCATGCGCCACCACGCCCGGCTATGTAATCATTTTTAAATATGCAAATTGATCACAGGGAAGCTCGCATTACCATTCGTCTCCCTCATGACGCTCCCCATTGCTTCAAACACGTGCTTCCCACCATCCTTGGCACTTTCTGCAGCAGCTCTAGGCGTCCTCTTTCTGATTGTCTTCAGTGGTGTTCTCCCAGCTGCCTGGATGTCCCCAACTAATCCAAAAACACTGACCTTTGGGGAGGAGCCAGAAGTCACACGGTGCCAGAGCCAGTGAATGAGGTGGAGGAGCACGGAGCACACAGTGTCACGTTTTCTCGAGCCTCCCTTTCTGTTGGATGACAGTCAGCAGCAGCGTCCACTGTGATCTTGATCCCGCTGCACGAAGACGTTCATACAAGACGGCTTTCAGAGCTGCTGTGGAAAGCAGTGAGAAAAATGGGGTCATTGTACTCAAGGCGAGGGAGAGAGAGCATCACCAGTGGGATTCATGGTGATGTTTCTTTTCTTGTAATAAATTTTAAAAATCTAAACACCAGTGTATGTTTGACCACCCCTCATATAACTGTACTATTCAGAATATTGTTGTGATAGTTTCCCCCAACATTTTATATGAAAATGCTGAGCTGCATAACAACATGGAGAGAATTATACAGTGAACACTCTGTGACTCACTGCTTCTGTTCTTCCATTAATAATTTATTGTACTTATAGCCTTTTCCTCACCAGGGCAAAATGTCTTTCTGATGTCTCTATCATGTTTTGAAAACATTTCCCAGGTCTTTGACTTATGATCCCTGGAGTGGGATTTGGAAGGTGGGAGCCAGGCTGCATAGAGCTTGACATGAACACTGGGGCTCTGCCTGGATAGCATTAGTGTGACGTAGCTCTCAGCGCCCTCTGCAGTTGCCCCAGAGCAGAGACCCAACACATAGCCTGTGGCCTTTGGTGAGTTGCTGTCTTAGGTTCTCAGCCAGTTCTTTTTCCTTTTGGAAGTGCTGATAACAGCACAAAGCTTACAAAGCAGTTGTCATATTAAGTGAGATATTGGACTGAAATGAAGGCTCCCCAAACCATGTCTTGCATGAGGTTGGTAGACCCAGGATGGATGCAATAGCAGGAATGTTCATCTATCACAGGGCCCGGCACAAAATCTGAGGACAGAGGCCGCAGAAGTCATAGTTGTGTTGTGGTGGTTTGAAATAACACCAGGAGTGAGAACTAGAGACATTGTAAAGTTAAACCTGAGTGGAATGCAAACAACCTGGGAATTTAAAAAGCATTCTCAGCTCACAACCTAGGCATTTGTGGCATAAATTTATGAAAAGAACCATTTTGTGTGATGTCAAAGTTGTGAAACCATTGTCCCCTTCTCTCTGGGTCCCTTTAGAGAAGGCCCATGGGACATCACTGTTGAGGCATCAGTTGCAGTGTAGGACGTGGCTACTGAAGCTCTGGCCTCCAAGCTAGGAAACCCCTTTGGTGAGGACGCACACACTGCTCTGGCAAAGTGACTTCCTGTTTGTCACTGGAGGGGACAGGCTGTCATCAGAGAGGTTGGATCAACTCAGGACATGGATTTAATGTTTCTCAGAGTCAGGGACTCTGGGAAGCAGAAGGTGGCAAGGAGAGCCTTGCAACACCGCGTCCAGTGCTGCAGCCCATCGGTAGGCTGAGGGCATGCTTCAGGTTGCCCCTACTTCCGGTGACACACTGACGGTGCTAAACATCCCCGAGGCAAGCAGTCCCCTCCAAGAGACAGACAGCTATTTGGGGGTGCCATGTCCTCTCCAGCCCTTTCTCCCTTTCTCATCTGTGGAGTGTGTCTGACTTTCGGGCTGCCCCACTGGGGACAAGGTGGCCATGTGAGTGCCTCACCTACTCCACAGATGATTTGGCTGCTGTGGGTGATGGGCCCTGAGGAGAGGGTGCAGACTTTCTGATGTGAAATCCTCCTGTCCAGAGAGCCTGATGAACAGAGCATCCCACGTGGGGTATGACCAGCTGCTCAGGAGTTCATGCTGCCGAGGGTCCATGTGAGCCAGAAGGTGGGAGGGCAGACTGTGAACCAAAGAATGATACTTGTCAAAGTAGCGCTTGTGCCTTCTCAGCACAAAGCCTTGGTGTGACACACCACCCAGGATGCTTCCTGCTGCCAGAAGCAGAAAGCAACTCAAAATGCTTCACTTACTGGGAGACTAACCCGCAGATGTTTCCGCAGGTAGCATGCACACCGAGGCTGCTGTGATGAGTGAAGCAACGGTCACATCAAGAACCCAGTTGTGGTTTTGCCTGGCTCCCTTCCTGCGTTAGCACATCCCAAAGCCAGCTTCTCTCACCATGCAGAAGTGACTGTGGTGGTTCCAGCTCGCACTCGCTCCACAAGGGAGGGCATGACATAGAACACTAGCCGTTCTCTCTGAAGAGTGAAAGGCCTTCCTTTCTAGAAGCTGCTCACAGCCCTCCCTTTTCATCTCACTGGCTGCACTGGAGTCACTTTTTATTCTTCACCAAGTCCTGCTACCAGGGCAATCTACTTTCAGTTTTCTCCAATATGTTCAAATAATGATGGGCCAGCCCTGGCATTGAGCCGGGGTCATATCACCCCTTCTTGGAGCTTTGAGACTGGATGGGAGGGACCTTAAGGAAAGGACAGTGTCCATGGTCCCTTCTATGGGGACACTTACTAACCCTTGCCTTCTCACTGTCCTCCTGTCTTCCCTGTCCTGTCATCTCACTGAGAGGAAATTGAAGAGGCTCAAACCTTCTCTTTTCTTCCTCTGACCTCTGTCTGAGGAGCCCTTGGCTATGACTGGCACCATCTGGGATCGACACAGTGGCTCAGGCAGTCTAGAAGGGGAAGCTGCTCCGTGGTTGCATTGGGAAAATGCAACCTGGGCATGCCTGGGCTCAGATGGCACCCGGTGGCCGGGAGAGGTCGGCCTGCAACAGCTTAACCCTGACTGCTCTTTGGTGCCCCCTGCTCCCTAACTCCTCTTTACTCTTGGTAGACTTTAGACTCAGGCCAAAAGCAAGAAGGCATTGGTTCTTAGCATCCCATTGCCATTTTTCTCTGATTTCTGGTTTATTTCTACCTTTAAGAGCTACGAACAACAAGCCAAAGAACAGAAGGGGGCCAGGATGGAGGCTTTGACTCTAGTGGAAATGGCACTGTCTGCCCTACCCAGTCTTGTTCTGTGGCAGAAGGAAGGTGTTTTAGTTCTGGATCAAATTCCATGGTGGGAGGGAGGCAGCAGAAAAGAAAATCTTTGTCTCTGTGCCTTGGGGTCAATCACATTTCCTGCTTGCTTTGAGACTTGTTTCCAGGAGGAGGCCAAGGTGACCTTCAGTAGTTGGCATCTTTTGGTGTCCCTTGAGACAGCCTTTCCACCCTCCCTGGGTTCCAGCCACAACAGGCACTTCCTTGTGTGTTCAGTCTCTTGTTGTGGTGCCAGTGTCACTGTAGGTGTGAGCCATGTAACCCTCTGTCACCTGGCCCAAGGACTTCCTCACAGGTGAGCACTGGTTTGGCCCACTCCACTGCTGCCTGGAATCTGGGGAGTCCATGCTCCCAGGGGGCTCTCAGCTCGTGGGGGACAGCAGCTCTGGCCCCTATCTTCAGTGGCCACATTTGGGAGCCAATCTGGATGCATCTCTGTGCTCCCTGGGTTGCCAGGATTGCCAGCAGCGACCCCTGCGATGCACTGTTCTGTGTGCCTTTCACTCCTTCTCCCTTCAAAATAAAGCACTTACTTTTTTCTCAGATCTGGTGTTGGGGGATAACAGAACCAGGATACACCATATAGTAAGCACTGAATCGCAGTAGAAAGCATCACTGCGCTGCCTCCCAAGGCTCTCAGTTGTCTACTGACTCAGCCCTTCAGGATCTGCATGCAGACCACATCGTCCCCACGTCAGTGGGATGAGCAGTGGCCCCGCTGCTGCTCTGACACCCACACTTGAGCCCTTCATGATGCCCCACAGCCTTCTCAGCTCCCAATTTCCCAGTGCTATTGTAGCTGGGTTGCTTTGATTTCAAAAAGCCACATGGGAGACCACGTGCTCTTGGCAGAGTGAATGACATTTGTGTGAAGGAGACAAAGGGCCATGGTTGGCAGCATGGCTGGGTGGGCCCAGGATGGACGTGGGGAGGTTTCTGTTTGGGAGTTTAGTGGACTTTATGTGGCTGGGAGGAAACAGGAGAAACACCATCAGCTTGGGTCTCAGTTTCTTTGCATGTTGATTGCATTTTCTGATTCAAAGACTCTGGGTCTCCTCCTCCAGGTTCAAGTCTAGAACAGAGCAGGTGGAGCTCTCCTCTGGGAGCTCTGGTATAGATGTTCTGGGTCAAGGAAAGCAACTTCTCAAGACTGCATCAGGGCCTTTGATTGGAGTGTCAGTCAGCTTTCCATGACTGTAACAAAATACCTGAGATAATTTGTAGAAATTATCTACGTGGGCTCCATGCTGTTTGCATTGTAGCATCATGGGGAGCCACTGAGAACAAAGCTGCTTCTGTTGTGGTAGCAGGAAGTGACAGAATGAAGAGGAGAGAAAGAGACAGGGTCCAGCCATCTCTTTTTGAAAACACACCCCTGGTGACCTACAGCGCCCCACTGAGCTGTCCTTGGTCTCCTTTCCCGCTTCTAACTCTTCCTTCCCTTCACCCTGGGGAGTTCCCACACTTGAATCTCTGAGGAAACCTGAGGACAGAGGGAGGAAAGCTCTCTCCATTCCTCTCCCCTGCCTGGCCCCCATAATATTTTTCCATGTTGGCGCGAGTTGAGAAAAGCCCAGAGTGCAAGGAATTCAGCCTTGCCGTCTTCCACAATGGTGGAGACAAGGCAGTCCGAGAGGAAACAGCAATTTTTGTACTTGTACTCGAGAATAAATTGGGCTGTTTATCCAAGCACAAATGCTGGAAATGGCAGTGATTTTGAAAAGCCGAGTAATGCAGTATGGTCAAATTCTACTCAATTGGAAGCAGAAATGGGATTTTTAAAGAGAACTGAGGCTTCCAAATTTTGGTGATTTGTACAGGAAGAACAAATAAGATGTGTGCAAAATATGAGACCCCAAGGCTCTGTCCAGAGAACCTAGGGAGTGACAGATGGTGGCCCTGGGGGCCGGGGGAGGGGTCACCTAATGCCGTGGTCTTCAGACTGCCTCGGGGAATGTGTGCATACTTAGAAATTATTCATCATTAATTCTGCAAAATATTGTGTATACGTAGATGTAATGATATACTAGACGTATGCCTTGTACCTCGTTTTGTGTTTATTAAATATATATTTAAAAGAACTGACTCAGTGTCCATAAAGCCTCAATCCACCTGAGAGTTTTATATACGATGAAAAAAAAATTTAAAAAAAAATGAATACGCCATTTTGTAACATTCAGTTTTTTCACAAAATCAAATATTTTGATTTTTATTAAAGTATTATACTATGAGTGCCAGCCAGAGAGCTTAGTGGACCTGGGTTCAATCCTCGGCATGCCGTGCCAGTCCTGTCCCTGGGGTGCGCTGAGACAGTGAGCGAGACTGGGCGTGGTGGCACACACCTGTAATCCCAGTGCTTAAGAGGCTGAAAACAGGAGGATCACTATGAGTCTGATCTGTGTAGTGAGACCCTGTACCAAATATAATAATAATAATAATAATAATAAAATTATACTGTGACTGCTGTTTATAAGTATGATTTCTTAGGCATAGCGTTAAATATATTATTGTTTTTGAAAATGTTAGTACCATATTTTGAAAAACAACTATTTGAAGATTTAATTTAAGGTTCAGTTTTTTTTAATACTGAAATTTAATGGCTGTCCTGTCTGAAATAGATAATTTCCCAACATACACAAATCCAAATGGTTGAAAAGCATCATAAGCATATCTATTAAATCAAAATATTAATTTTTCCATTTAATTTACCAATTATGCAAAGACCACATCTTTTCTGGTTTCTGTTAATTGATCTTGGAATTTTTCAGATGTTACATTTACATATTTTTAATAAAATGGGCTCAAAATCCATTTAGACTCCTTGTTTCGAAATGTTTTTAATCAGATTACATAATCCTATTTCCAGGCTTGAAGGTGGACCATAAAAATGTTTTCAGAGTTTGGATTTTGATCACTGCAAGGGAGGGCAACAGCATTTCTTGCTATTTATTCTCACACTGCACTTTCCATAGAACAGATTTCCCTGGTAAGTCAGCTATTTTATCAACTGTTAAGATGTCACCTTGAAAACAAAACAAATAAAAGATGTCACCTTGAAGAATGTGTGAAGGGGTGGCTGGAGGAGGCAATGGCCTATTGGCCTATGTGTGTTCCCTGAAAATATCTGTGAGGCTCAGTCTTAGCTGATGGCCAAATGTCTTCCCAGAAAGGTTAACAAAATCTATTTATTTATTTGTTTGGTACAGGGTCTCACTATGCAGCTTGGACTCATAGTGATCCTCCCGTCTGAGCCTCACCAGGACTGGGAATACAGGCCTGTGCTACCACGCCTGGTTTTGGTGGCCTGCTTGGTATGGAGCCCTCACAGCATGTGGTACTGGGGATTGAACCCAAGTCCTTGTGCTTGCCAGGCAGGCACTTAGACTGCCAATCTATCTCCTTGGCCCCAGTAGTTTCCTTTTTATAAGAGAGAAATGCATAATTTGTTTTTTGTTTCTGTATTTTAGGGAAGGGTCTACAGGGTGCTCAGGGTCTCACTACTAGATCAGACTCATAGTGATCCATCTGTTTACAGCCTCCCAAGAGCTGGGATTACAGGAGCGAGCCATCACACCCAGTCTCAATTGCACCCAAGGGCAGGGCTGGCATGGCAGGCTTGGAGATCGAATCCTGGGCCCTTGCTCCTGCTTGTAGGTGCTTTAATCCACTGGGCTATTTGGCCAGCCCTCATAATTTGTTTTTTAAGTTGAACAATTTCTTAAATTCTTTGCTAAAAGATAGTGCTCATTGCAAAATATTATAAGGAGTTCACCATTTCAGAATGTGTTAGCGAACCCATTCAAGTAAACACATGTGAGGTGCTCTGCCCTGTGGAATGTGAGGTAAGCCAGAGAGATGGAAGGGCCCTGTGTCTCTCCTGGGCTCCTTCTTCAAGATTCATGCCTTTCCCCAGCAAAACCCAGGGTGTGTGGAGAGCAGCCTTTTAACCGGCAGCCCCTGGAAAGTGATTTCCATTTCTGAGCCAGGGATCCACATCACACCCCGCATGTTGCACTGTACCTTGAGCCATTAGCCCTCTTTCCTCCTGCCTCCTTGCATTTACCTTGAAGTCTTGCCCTGTTGTCAGATCAGTTCATAGAGATCAGTTGGTTTCCTGACCTCGAGGCACTCAGGTTCATGGGAGCAGGTGGGGTATTGGCTACATGGTATCGCTTGTCAGCTAGTAAATATTTGGTTCATTTCCCTCTTCTCCAACGGATGCAGTGGGTGCATGATTTAATTGCAGTATTTGTTCTTGAATCTTGTGTGATGGTCATCCAGGGACAACAGGCATCCTCTTGTGCTGGGACTTCATGTGGCACATAGAGTTACTACACAAGGGGAAGGGTGTTTCTCCCACCTCCTTCCTCTTTGTGCTGCTTGATGGGAAGCATAACTGGTCAGGGCATCACTTGTATCATTTCCTGCCCCTTTGCCTCCAAAGGATGCACTTCACTGGGGATGCTCTGTCCTGCCCACGTATCCTGCCACTGTCTCTGGGAGCACTTGGAGCTACTGCAGAGTGCATGGCCTGGAAACTTGCAATTTCCTTTCTGAAATGCAGCCCAGTTGAGGCACAAGTTTGCATGTAGTGACTCAGACCCTCCCGTGTCTGTTTAAAGATGAGCAATAGTCTTAGTATTCAGAGTGATGCTTGGTCCGGCAGCACTAGCATTCACTGGGAACCCCACAGAGATGCAGTCTCAGAGCCCACCTGGAGCTAGTGCATTTTCACAGGTCCCTAGCTTATATGGGTGCATGAACCAGGGTTATATAGGGTTAGAGGATGCTACTAGTAAAGTGTAATAGACTATCATAGACCTGGTGCTCTAGCTGCAAGGTCTGGAAGCTGCAGGTGGTCTGGGATCAGGCTGTCAGTGCGGCTGGGCTCTATGTATGCTGTCTTTAGGGTTGCAGACTGCTGTCTTCTTCCTATATCTGCATGTGGGAATTTAGAGACCCTGGTGTCCCTTTCTAAAGGCACTTGCCCTGTTCGGTGATTATACATCAGTTTCATCACTTAATCATCTCCCTTCCTTCCATTTTCTTCGGGGTTGTGATTTTGACAAATAAATTCAAAAGGGACACAGACACCAGTCTAAGGGGAGTAGAAGCTCCACATTGAGCTCTGTGGAGTAGGGAGGGCTGGAGAACGGAGGGACTTGCAGAGGAGTGTGAGTCTGCATCTCCCCTTCTCTGTCTCTCTGGATGTTCCAGGGTCTGGAGGGAAATCCATGCCTGGTCCTTGCTGCCTGCTGCTTCTGCCTCATGGGTGGATTTGGAAAGCTCAGTGTGGTAGAGTGCCGTCTTTCCACAAGGGCAGGAACTAACTCGGAAGGGGGACACACTTGTTTCGGAAATCCACATGTACAGGCCACACATAAGGAGTCCCAGCCACATGCCCCCTTTTCACCCACGGAGGGTGGGAATGGCAGGGTGTCACCCTGAGACTTGCAGGAGGGGTGAGGAAGGGGTCATTTGGAGAGTGGTGCCGCTCACTGTAGCCTGCAGAACAGAACGTGGTCATTGGCTGTGGGCTTATACAAACCTGACCTTCAACCCCAGGGTGAAGGCCTGGGGTGTACAGAGTGGAGGCAGCTGTGTAAACTTCAGAGCGGGTATTTTTAGCCTTGGTGCAGAGTTCTGAGCCGGCCCAGAGAGCCAGAGGCAGTGGCTGCCACCAGCAGCTCTGTTTGTTATGCCCCTAAACCGAGTTTTCTGGGCCTAATTTCGTGGGTGATGCCTTAGGCATTCTGTGATTCAGTTTCCACATCTGTAGGGAGCTATGGCCACATGTCTGTGCATATCTGGGAACAGTGGTCCTTTCCATCCCAGCCTTAGGCACTGGGGAAAAACAGCTGCTCCCTCAGAGGAACTGTGGGTCCTCGGAGGCCACTTCCTAGCTTCTGGAGCCCTGGGACAAGGTGGAAACTCAGTCCTGGCCACGTAGGAGTGAGCTGTGGGGTAGGGTCCTGGCGAGGCTGCAGAACTGTGGGCATTGCTCCCTGGGGGAGGATGTGGGGAGATGGCACAGGGAGACCCTTGGCACATGGGTGAGGGGGGTGGCTGGTGCTGCCACTCATGCCCTGTCAGCTGCCATGTCTGTCCAGATGTCTCAAGGAGTTAATCCTTCAGCAGCCCCAGGCAGCCCTGGATGGGCCAGCAGCCCATGGGTCGAGGTCACACAAGAAACTGGGGCTTTGCTTGGGGGTGAAGATGAGAGCAGGGGCACTCAAAAAGGGCTCCCTCCTTGTTCCCCTTCCCTTGACTGCAATCATGGGAAGGAGGAGAGCGCATACAAGGGAGGGTGAGCACACAGCTCTGTAATGGAAACTTGGCACCAGTCCCCTCTGCTCTCTGTGCATGCAGCTTGTGTCTGGCTTGAGAAATGGGCTTCCTCCCCTCCCGGCAGTGCCCCACAGCATCTCTGTGGCCCATTCCCGTACCCCCTTCTTGGAGCCATGGTCACACAGAACCCCTCCTATTTTCCTCCCCACCAAGCCCATCCCCTCCCTCTGGCTAATTAGGGCAACATGCAACTTCCAGGGCCTTGCAGAGGAGGAGCCAAGAATGCAGCGGACCAGGGCCAAGTGTTTTTGTTGACATTGCTTAAGTGCAGCTCTGTGGAGCAGCCTCCTCGCTGTAGCAGAGGTCTGAGGAAGTGGGGTTGGGGAAACCAGGGGCTGCGCAGTGTGGGCACCTCTCTGTGTCCCGTTCTCCTTCTCTGTCCTCCTAGCTTTCCTGGAGCCCACTTTCTGCCTTTGTCCCTAAGTGCAATGCTGCAGCCCTGTGCTGGTGGGGCCAGCTGAGATGCCAAGAAGAAGCCTGCCCTGAGCAGAACGCCGTGCACAGAGCTCAGCTTCATTCTTTTGCGGGGAGATGTTCTTTCAATGGGTGATGTTTATTCCTTACTGCTATTCCCAACAGCTTCTGGGTGACAGGCCTAGTGAGATAGCCTTCACTCCTAGCCTAGTATGAGGCACAGGACACATTATGGATCTGTTGGCTATTATCCGGGCAGTACAACCAAGATGCATTTCATCCCATCCAGGCTTCTACCAAACATTCGGCCCTTGAACTCAGTAAAGTAGGTTTTAATCCCTGCCACTTGCTCCCTACCCAGAAGTTATTTAACCTCTGTGTGAGTCGCCATCTGTATTTGTGAAAATGGAGCTTATATGTCCATGTAGGCCAAATATGAATAAGAGGTGTGCTGAAGAACAGAGAGCTCCCTGGCAAGTGCAGGGGCCTGAGTTCAATCCCTGATTCCACAAAAACAAAACAGAACACCCCAGAAAGCTCTTGTATGGAATAGACACTGAATAACTAGAAGCCATGATGACTGGGAGAGGTAGTTAGATGGCCATGGTTTGGCTCAGCTCTTAGGCAAATCACTTCTACTCTGTATCCCAAAGGTAAGTTGTCCCCAGAATCAGCTCCTCCCATCTCACTGGGAATTGTGTGCGGACAGACGCACTGGGCATATTAGTCAGCTGTACTCACTGGGATGCTGAGCATTATTTTTTTGTCGCCCTTATTTTCACAGTCTCATGTCTCTATATTTTTATATCAGTGGTCGGTGGTGAAGTATATTTTTGCTTAGATAAAAGTTTGTAGGTTTTGGAATCCAGAGGTGCTGTCTTAATAATTCCTGAAGATATTGAATCATTATGTAAAAAAAAAAAAATCCTCTAATTTTCTGCCATAATAGCTGGCTTTACTTTACATCTCTTAATTGGTATCAGCTTTTTCCCTTAGAATTACAGAACCATGGAAACTTGGCGAGAGACAGAACTTTGGAAGTCACTGGAATGGATACTCTTGCTTTGCAAATCTTTAGGGTCTTCCAGAACCTTAAGGTTGCATGTCCATGGAGTGCTTTTTACTGACCCAGGGTCTGAGAGCAGCTGAATGCCCAATATGCTAGCTACACCCTCCCTCTTTCTATAGATGCCATATGGGTTGGCATTTGCCATGGTGTCCTGCCCACATCCCCTGTACTGACCTCCTCAGTCCATACTGGCACCATCCAACTACTAGAGCCTGTATTTCATTTTCCAAAGCCTCTGCTGGGCATCAGAGCTCATTTACATACTCCTGTGGTATGGGTGGAAATGCTAGAGAGCTAGTGTTCTCCATACATTGGCTTTCAACCAACCCAGTTATAGGTATGTAAGTGTCTTAGCTCCCTCAGCTCTTAGGTATCAGACATGCATGTGTGTGCTGGATTCTAGAGCTTTCTTTCTACAGAGTTCAAGGATTATTATTGTTTTATTTTTCTTTGGGCCAGCTCTGACTGCCCTGAGGGCAGGGCTGGGACGGCATAGGGTGCCAGGGATTGAACCACAGTTTCCTGTACCGGCCTATGCTTGCCTAAGCAGGGGCTTTAGACTACTAAGCTATCTTGCCACCCTTCTAATTCATTTGGACAGCTAGCTTGACACTCATTCTCTGTTCCACTTCCCTGTTTCCATTAGGTTCTTCCCAGGGTCACCTCCCATATATTCCAGCAGTGCCTGCATCTTTCTCTCAGGGAGTGCTTCAGAGGGGAAACTCACTGGAGACAGCAGGAATGCCTTGCCCACACGTGATAGCTCATAGTAATATAGTGTAATTACTATGCTCACATTTGGGACTGCTTGCTGGAGTTTAAGGCCACTGACATTGTTTCTCCACGAGTTCTTGATAGCTTTTCTTTTTCTGTATTTGGTACAGGGTCTACAGGGTATACATGGTCTCACTCTGTAGATCAGATTCATTGTGATCCTCCTGCTTTCAGCTTCCCAAGCGCTGGGATTACAGGCGCGCGCAGCGCCACTCCCAGTCTCAGTTGCCGTCTCAGTGTGCCCCAAGGGGTGGGGCCAACACAGCACGCTGGCCGCTGCGCTCTGCCTAGGTAGGCACTCCAGTCTGCTGAGCTATCTGGCCAGCCCTTGATATTGTTTCTTTACTGGTCATCATTCTTAATCATGAGAGCCAACTATCCAGGTTGACCAGACTACGCCTGTGTCTTGTTTTAAATTTGAATTATCTCCTTAACATCGTGACAATTTTGGTTAAGATGATAAGTGTGGCTACCGGGTGGGTTTTTTTTGTTTCAGAGTCTAAAATTATTGCTTACTGCAGTCTAGAGTATTCTTTAAAAAAAAATATAGCAAATGGTCTCTCCTGGTCAGTATGCCTAAGTTGTAATTAGATATCTTAATAATTTTATGCCAGGGAGCAGGGCAATGCTTGATTGTGAAAGACTTCAGGGCATGAACTGCTGGTATCATGAGTGTCATTCTGGTGTAAATGAGAAGCCCCAAATTTCTGGGAGTTTCCGGAAATTCCTACAGATCTCACTTTATCCATCCATAGAATGGAATGTTTGTGCATAGTGCATAGTTTGTGCATAGTGAGTTCCATTAGTGGTTTAGCACCACTAATGATTAGGTGTTGGTGAGAGAGTATTTGCACACCCTCTGTGAGAGGAATAGAGAAGGAGGTATGGTGCTCCGCAGCTCCTCATTGACCACGTTGGGTCACCACGGCGATGTGGGTGGATGTGCATTGTGTGTGCAATCCACCGGCCCACAGGCTGATTCCTTGTCTTGTACTTAGATCCATTTTCTGACCACATTCTAGACATTTAGGAGATCATGAGGACTCATGTTGCTTCTTTATTTGGTGCCAAATTGCTGCAACAAGCCATCTTTGCTAGCTGTCTCCGTCTCCTAGTGACTCTAGCTGTCCAACTCCAGGCATTGTTTCTTTGCCTTTATATTTTGTGGATTTGTCTGTTGTCGTCCATGGTGGTCACTACTCTTGGCTGCAGTTTCCTGCATCTCTCCTCTCCTCTGCTCTTCTCCCCTCCCCTCTCCACCCCTCCTTTCCCCTGCCTTCCATTCTCTTCCCCTCTCCTCACTTCTCTTGCCTGACACCATGTAGCTTTGTTGTTTCCCTTCCAGTCTTGGTCTTTGGCAGGTTCTTTTACCCACTCACTCTCTGGAGGAACACTGAATTCTCCAAGACTTGTTCTTAATTCCTCCTCGCCAGTCATCCTCTCCAGAAATTTATGGTTCAATGCAGGAAATACATGTCTCATGCCCTTTCCTGTTTACTTAGTCCTCTCCTGGTGCTCCCTGGAACTTATTCCCTCTTCTGAGATCCCTTTACCTGTAGGCAGAATACTTCCAACTCATTGGGTCCCCTGCAGACCAGGCCATGTTCCCTCTTCGGATGTGCCTTTGCTTCTCTGCCATGTTCATCCCCATAGTTGTCTCAGTGTTCACCTTCTAACATGCATTCGGTGGTTGACTTTTTCATGCTCTTGTGTTTTGGAAACTTATGCAATGGCTGTCTTGGCCAATGTTCTGGGAATGGTGAAAGATGTCTTGGCTTGATGACTCCCAGGTGGCAGACCATAGGTTCAGTGGCAAGTGGCTGATTTGGGAGGTAGTGGAAGGAAATGCTGGTGGGGGTAGATACAACTCATGAAACAGATGGTTGTGCCTGTCTTTCTCACATTCCGTTCTCAATGTTATCATATCAGTACCTTGAACTTGCCCCCTGTGCGACAATTGATACTATGAAAATGGCAATAGCTACAAATCTAGAATGTTTTCTTGCACCAAGAATCAGTGCTTAAGGATTTGTCAGCATGTCCTTGTGTTTGGGAAATTAAGACAAAGACAAGACAGCCAGCCACAAATCAAGTATGCTTTATCAAGAAAATGGCCCTGCAGACAGTGGGAACTTATATTCACTGGAGAAAACCTTGGGGTTCACACTGCATAGGCATTCTGCTGAGGTTTGTCATCAGTGGAGAACCATCTGTGGATCCCAAGAGGGACTAGCAAGAGGAAGCCCTTAATGGTTAAAGGCAAGAGGGCCTGAAGGGGTGTGGGTGAACAGTGGCATGGATCAAGACAGAGCTCTGCTGTGAGTGATGCATGGTTATTGTTTCTCCCCAGAGCTTGACCTCATGGACCTGCTAGGAGAAGACAGGAAGTGGACAGTGGGCCGGAGGTTAATGCAGGCCAATGACACTCTGGTTTCTGAAGACGTGGGACTCCGGAACAGCAGGAACTGCACAGAACCAGGTAAGAGTGATGCCTGCATGCTAGGCCATGGTTTTTCACTTTCTCTGGTTATGGTCAAGGGACTTTATGTCTTTTCTTTGGGTTCAAATCCAAAGATAGCTTATGGACATTTAGTGTAACTGTGTCAGAAACTATGGGGAGAGTCCATGGAATCATTCAGGTGTTTCTACCTCTGTATTTCTTTCCGAGTGGAGTTGAGGAGAGGGTAAATTGCAATTGTAATTATTCTGATTCTGCACTATGGATACCAAACATGGAGCCAGTGCTAAACAGTGCAGAAGGGCTTCCGGGGCAGGGTACATGAGAATTCCAGTGGCACTCTTTGCTTGGATTCCTAGGATTCCCTCTGGCTGGTTTTTAATAAAGACTTTCATTTTTGTCACAGTGAACACGGAGTTTGGGGCAGATCTTCAACTATGATGTTGATCTTGGGATGACCGAGGGGCATTTCTGAGTATTTGTTGTTATATATGATGTGCATTGTGCTTGTCTTTAGAAAGACATATAGAGGATTTTACTTCTAATGTTATTGAACTGAAAATGACAATAAGTTCAAAAGGCATCAAAGGGAACCAACTGGGACCCACCCCTCAGTTCTTGAAGATATGACAGGTCCCCCTCTGGGATGAAGTCACTCATGGTTTAGACCAAGCTTGTTCTAGAAAGGACCAGCCTGTAAATATGTTAGCCTTTGCAAGCTATTTAATAGTACTCTCCTAAAGTTTACTTTACAATTCTTTTTTTTCTTTTAATGAAGCTATTCTTAATTCACAATTTGTATGGAAACCAGCTGTGGAGTGGATTGGGTCTGGTTGTGCTTCACCACCCTGACTTGGACCCAGAGCTCTTTGGGGCCTGCCTTCATGCTTTGCTGTGCTCTTGGACTCTGTATGTGCCCCTTCTAAGGACCTGATGGCTCAAAAACATGTTGACCTCATATCCAAAGACTATCTCATTTTTAGTATCATCATGGATAGACAAACATTCTTTATTGCATCCTTAAGTCCATAGACCTTAGTGTACAAAAGGTGTTTAGAGAGTTGTATGTTTACTTTCTTTTCAGAATGTGGGGAGACTTGCTTTTTTGTCCATACTGAAGTTCTTAACAACCACACTGAGCAAAGGTGGAAGGAGTCAGAAGTTGGTCCTACCTGCAAACCCTGTATAATCCATACTTCTCAAGTTGGAAAATTCAAATGTTACTGTGTGCAATTACTAAGTGGACAAGAGACATTCTTGAAGATGAAGCAAAGAGGTCACATTGGCTAGTGATGAAAATGGAATGGGAAGGTCCAAAAGCTTCAGCCAACGGGGCAGAGCCATGTATGTTCTAGGAAACAGATTTTCCAAAAGGTGGTCTGAAAGGCCAGATCAGGGACAGTACAGAATCAGCTTGCTGCTCCAGTCTTATATTCATACATTTTCAATATCTCCCTCCAGCTAGTGGACTATGATGTCAGAAGACAGGAGACAGTACTAATGAGCCCAGTGACCCCCCTTTGTGTGGAAAGAATGAAATCAAGTGTGATTTATGACCCACTTCTTGTGCTAGATCTGGCCACGTGTTGGGTTTCTGGGTATTTAACATGCTGAGATTGTGTTTGAGGAAGCTGTCTCTGTGAGTGGCACTGCTTCCTGTGTGCAAATATGTCTTAAAGGACAGATGTAGAATCCTCAAGCTCATCCCCTGCAAGTTACATAATAAAGTCCAAGAGCGGTGATGACTCAGCTTTATAAGGAGCAGGAAAATGTCCAGGTTGATCAAAAGCGTGTATCTTCTAGGGTTGACTTGGAGGTCACAGCAAACAAAAGAGACCAAAAACTTCAGGAAGGAAACAGGAAGCAGTAAATGAGAGCTCATTCCTGCAGCAGAGAGCAGGTCCAAAAAGGAAACCCGCTCCTCATGGCTCTATGACAGATGTTCTAGGTGTTCTCATTCACAGACTGAAGGGGATACACTTGTTGCTCAGGCCCTTGATGCTGAAGCAAATTCAGGAGGAAAATGCTTGAAACAGAAAGAGTTCTGTTAAGTCCTAACATGACAGAGCAATATCCTTCAAGAAGCCTGCTTGTATTACCTGGGCTGTGGCAATCATTTCCTTTTCTGAATGCTTATTATGAAAATCTTTTAACTGTGCTGTGCAATATGGATATTTATAGCAGGAACTCAAATAAAATAAAATAGAATAACATTGCAGATTCTCAGTTCTGTTAGCCACACATCCAATATCCTATGGCCACATGTAGCTAGTGACTACTGTGCTGGATCTCACAGGTCATAAAACATTTCTATCAGCATAGACAGATCTGTCAGACAGGCTGGTCTAGAACATCCAGTGGTCTGGACACACTTCCTATCTTTCCAGCTTGCCGCAAACATCTCAGGAGTGTAGAGTGGACACTCTCCTGGCTTTGAATTCCAGCTTAGAAGCTGTGGGGCTCTGGGCCACATGATAAGGTGCTCTGAGCCTGTCTGCTTCCTTGAGAACTTGTGATAATCATTCTGACCTTTCACAGCCACTGTGAGAAGCAGTAATGAAGTTGTAAAGTCTGTACAGCACAATGCCCCAAGCTCCATAGCTCTCTAGGAGGAGGTGGCTCATGAGTTCCCACTGCCTGCTGGGTGCCCATCTCTCCACTGTGCGAGATGTGTCACACTCTGAGATGCCTAAAGCCACATTCTCCAGCCACTCTCTACCACAGGCAGGATCAGCCAGTCTGCTTCTGTCCAGAGCACACTCAGGTAGCCCCCAGCCCTGCTAGTCTTTAGAGCCTAATAATGCAAAAATGCCACACATGAACATGACCCTGAGGCTTAGTGGCCTTCCTAGAATGCTGCAGAGGTGTGCTTTTTGAGTTTTGACCGAACTGATGTTTTCTCATAAGCAATTGCAAGCCCAAGTGCTTGCTCTGACATATGATTACAAGTTTGCAGTTAAGTAGACCCCTATCCCTGGGAGATGAGTCAAGACCTGTGGGTGTCTGATGCCACAGGGAATGCTGAAACCTATGGATACTTTAAAAAGTGTATGGCTATAGCTGTGATAAACTTTAGTTTGTAAATTTGGCACAAGAAGAGATTAACAAATATAACCAAAGTTAACAGCAGTTGAAAACAGTGCACTGTATTAAGTTATGTACAACTTATGCGTTGTTCATTTCCAGAATTTTCCATGTAGCATTTGTAGGCCATGGTTAGCCACAGGTGACAGGTTGACCACAGCTAACCACAGGTAACTGAAATCAAGGTTGGCGAAACAGTAGATGAGGGGGCCACTGTGTTCCTCTTCTCTATGCCTCCCTATTGGGGGAGAGGACTGAGCCTGAGGAAGTCAACAACACTCCCTTGGCTGTACATCACCCAGTTCCCATCAGAAGCCCCAGTGGATTTGTGCTGCTTGAACACAATGGTATCTGTTTTTAAGATTCTCCATCCAGGGTAGGAAGGGAGTCCTGTAGGCACTGGACCCTCTCCCTTCCTGTTGCTGTGACATCAGCAGCAGCATCTCTGTGACAGAGACCATGTGTCAGGGTCCCTTTGTGCTCGGAGAGGATTATTTATGCAAGAAGCTGAGCATGGAAGATGCAGCATGTGCATGGCTATGTGAGCTGTAGTGTCAAGGCCCCAAGCAGGGGTTTGCTTAACACTCATTATAAAGCGCAGGCAATGCTATGTGATATGCCACAGGCTTCTCTGACTGCATTCTCAGCGGTCCTGACTTTAGATACCATAAGTTGAAGGCTGTTGATTTGGTGACAAGAGATGGACATGCATATTCTGGTTGTACTTCCTGTGTGGATATGGGGCCAGTTTGCTTCTCAGATGTCCTTTTCCTTCAGCTACTGTATTCCTTCCATTATAAAAATATAGTACTTATGAGAAATTTCAAGAAGAGATTGGCATAAACTTCCATGCCAAGGTACCCCTCAGTTCCCTTCATAACTGATGCATTTTGAGATTCCTTGCCATACCTAAGCCTTCTTCTACTCCGTCTCCCCATCTCTGAAGTCCAAGAGCCCAGAGCACCCAGTGGGTGAGCCAAGGTCACCCTACATGACAGCACTGGCTGTGGCCAGGATCATCCCACTGGGATGGGTGTGCTTTTACAGCAGCTGCTGCTTTGAGGATATATTGCTTTATGCATTTTGAATAAAAAAATACTAGCATTCTTCCAGTGCCCCTCAAAGACCTTATTTGAGTGGGACTTTCTGATATTTTATCTCCAGAACTGCGTGAAAAGATTGACCTCCAGGCTCCAATTTTTTCAGCAGTTGTTCCAGCTCTCCGTGAATTTTTAAGTTTGTTTTCTTAGCCTGACACTGCCGATTTCATCTGAGGCCTGGAAACATACTGTTGTTTTGGCAAATAACACTTGAAGTTGTTTACTCAGATGACCTATTAAGAGAAATTTAACTTTGAATAAATCTGATCCACAGAAAATTAAGTTAGTTGAATGTAATATTGAGGGTGGTGGGCAGCTGCCGCAGAAATGAGTTGTTTGTGATAGTTCTGCGTATGCTCTGCACAATTTTATTTAAACACTGCACAGTGTGTTTCCAGGAAGATCTATCACTTTCTGGTTTTTCAGTTCTTTGATATTTTAAGGAACTGAGCCTTTCCAGAGTGCCTCTTGAATAAACTTTGGAAAAAAGAAGCTATTTAAAATGATGGCCCTTGGTGACAGCTTTGCTGTGAGGTTACTCTGACAACCAGCAGATAGAGGCTTGCTCGTTCTGCCTGCCTGGCTCAGTTGGGTCACTGTCTCTGAAGGAGGGAAGATACCAGAGGCTGTATTGTGGGACCATGGGGGAGACCAAGAGGGTCTATGGAAGCATGGCAAGGGTGTCCACAGATCAGGCGATCACAGGAATGGCCCAAGCCATGCAGACCCCGAGTGAAAGGGGATTCACAACAGACAAATAAAACTAAAGGTCCCTAAGAGAGTAGAACTAGGGTAGACTCAAGCAGTGAGAATGACCTTAAACAAGAAGCGGGATGTAGAAAAGCAAGTGGAGGAATCTATTCAAGGCGCTGGCATGAGCAAGGTGACATTAGGGTTGGCTGGTTTGAATCGAGCTGGGCATGACCGCTACACGTAGTACAAAAAGCCCAACTTTCTCACCTTTAAATGAACAAGTCAATGCCCAGAGGAACCCCACAAGCCGTTCAAGAACTGAGGATTTATCAGAAGCAAAGTAGGGCTACCCGACTTCCATACCATACATACACATATATACAGATAATTGAGAGAAGATCTGATGTTCATACCATCTAGACTATTGCTGTCCAATAGAAGTAATGGACCACAAATGTCATTTTTGATTTTCTAGGTTTTATGTTGCAAGAACAAAATGAAACAAGTGACATTAACATTAATATTTTTTTTTTTTTTACCAAACATACCTAAAATATTAGGAATGACGAATTGCTGTCATCTTGGTGTGATTCTTACTGGGTTTGAATCTGAGAAAGAACTAGGTTTATAGTCTTAAAATCCACACTTTTAGTAGCTCACATAACTTTTACTAACTTTTCTCTGCAGTTGGAATTTCCTTAATGACTTAAATAATAGCTGTTGACATTCTTAAATGGAACAAATTAGAAACTAATGTGATCTACTTTTTAATTTGTATCAAAATTTTCACTGAATTAGTTAGATAGGGTAACAGGAGCTGCTGCAACAAATTTGGTGGTTTCACATGAGACTTCGTTCTTGTGTAGGATTCTGGTCTGTGGTTAGCCTGGCTGCAGGAAGTGGGCCATGGACTCCAAATCTTTCCATCAAATCTTTTCCCATTCTCAAACTTGGCCTCCCGAGGCACTGAGTTTCTTTGCATGGAAAAGAAAGAAGATTGTGCGTAACAAGAGTTTTAGAGGCTACAGGT
The DNA here is from genome assembly GCA_004027165.1 of Ctenomys sociabilis. Classification (NCBI taxonomy): domain Eukaryota; kingdom Metazoa; phylum Chordata; class Mammalia; order Rodentia; family Ctenomyidae; genus Ctenomys; species Ctenomys sociabilis. The sequence continues at coordinate 117,079 of PVKA01001198.1, forward strand.
TCACTTCTGGTCTCATCTTATTGGCCAGAGCTTGGTCACATGACTTCTAACTGCACAACAGGCTGTGACACATGCATCAGCAAAGTGTTAAAAAGAAAAAGAGAAGAGAGAAAAAAATAGGTTTTATAAATAGGTACTTTCTAGTACTTACTACTAGATTAGCCTTCCTAGACTTGCTGTTTTTTTTAAAAAAAACAAATTTCTTAACTTTCTTGTGTGCTTATCTTATTACAAAGGCAATGTACTCTCATAGAAAAAGCATAACTCAAATGTATGTCTTCTAATTCTGGCTTTAGCTTTTCACCTAATCATCACAATTCTTGCCTAATCAAGGTGACATAATTTGATTTACCTTGGAAGGGTCATCGGGGAGCTAGAAATTGTCCCAGTGGGTCCATTTGAAAAATGCATCTTTTCCCTGGAAATACAAGAGTCTTAGAGGAAACACTGAAGGTTTCTTTATCGATGGAATCATTGGCAATGGTATTGAAAGACTTTAAATTCCGAAATAAATCCTAAGTCACAATTCTGTCACATTCAACCCATGTATCAGGAGAATTTCCTGAATTCCATGACCCCCATGCCCTCTTTCTAGAAATGCAGCTTCAGATGGCTCCTCACAGGTTTGTAGTTATCTTTAAGTGAAACAGGCTTTATAAAGTAGATGGATCTTTAATCATTGTGTGTGCTTAATAAATTGTAGCTGGTTTATCTTCTTTACCAGAAATGCAATAGATGATAGACAGAAGGGTATTTCCAGGAATGTTACCACTCTGCAGGCACACTAATATGAGCAATGTTATCAAGATGGTTTTAAGGATAACTAAGTTATTTTTGGTAGTTCAGTGGCAATGCAACATAATCATACTCTAAGCTGAGCAAAGAAGACAGAGGTATTAACCAGGCAGCTTCTGACTAATGAGGTTCTCTGGCCAGAGGGGTCACCATGTAGGCAGACAGGATCAGAGGCTAGAGGATTTTCTTCATCATACTAACAAAAGTTGAAAACTCTCAGGCATGGGGAGGAAAAAGCCAGACTTTCTTTGCTTCTAGCTTTGACATGCCTTCAGGACTTTTTAACTGAGGCACTTAAAATTTTCGTTAAAAAAACCTCTGTTCTTTAGCCCAGGTAGCCTAATCTAATAAGTGATGCCTGGAATTTTCTTGAAACACAGGTAAATGATGATAAACTGCTTTTCAGTGGAGCTTATGTGGGTTTATTTCAAAGTACTTTTAGACTTTTCAAAGTATTTCAATTTCATGTTAATTAGCTTATTGGAACACATTGGCCTTTGGAATTAATACCTCCAGGCAAGGCATGACTGTATTCTGGTGCCCAGTTGATAGGTAATTTAGATTGAGACCAACATGAATTAAACAGTTGAAAATACAGGATCATAAATGTGGAGGAAGCATAGGGCTTAATGCACCTAGTGACTTCCAAATCCTCTCCTTCAAGCCAGGGCTCAACAAATAAGATCGCTTGGCTGAACCAGGCTCACTGTTTTTATAAGCAGTCTTATTGGAACACATGCATGCACATCGCTTTGGGGTTGTCAGAGGCAGAGATGAGCAGTTCCAACACAGACCACAGGGCCTGCAAAGCCTGAAGCACCCTCCATGGCACTGTCTGAAAGTGTTTCCTGCAGCCCCTTTTTCTCAGCTTTGGGACTGGAGCCTCACGTGGCCTGGAGGGGAGGCTGAGGCAACTGCCATGTTCCTGTCTGATGTCCTGATCCCTTCTGTAAGGACTACTGGTAGCCTGGGCTCAAGGCTTTGATATAGGTGCTGTCCCTTCATTGTCTCCTGCCCCCCACGCACAGATGACAACACTTCTCTGTCCATGTTTTGGGAGTCTTTTTCAGATTTCCCACCCCTTAGATGTTCAGCACTGCTGTTGTGGGCCATCCCCTGTTACAGGTCGTTGGGGGTGCAGACATCCTGTCCAGCACTCAGGGTTCCTAGGATTGCTTCTCACTTGGGTCCAGGAGTACAAGTGCATTGTAGGGCTCCTGCTGTTGTACCAGCCCATGCCATGTGGAGATGTGTCTCTGCAGCTCTCCTACCTTGCCTCCATACCACAGAGAAGCTATGGGTATGGAGTTGGATGGCTGGCATCCCACATCATGGAGCCATCCCAGGGAAGCTACTTCCTGGCCCCAGGGCCCTTGGTTACACCATCATTGCCTGGGACCATGATGGCCATATCTTTCTTCTGGGTGAGGAGCAGATGCCAGGTGGGGTTACTCAAGGCTCACCAGGAGAACTGTGAGCAAGGACAAGGACACTGTGTCCCCTCTTAGCCTAGGGCCAGACTTTCCTAGGCTTTCTGGAGGTACATAATAAGCCTTTGAGTCAAGTCTGGGTCACCCTAAGTGACCTCAGGGCCAGCAGTGCAAGCTAAGCCTTAGAGCTTCTCAAGCCTCCTGGTGCTCTGGGCTGAGTGGAGTTGTCCCCTCAGATTTTGTGTTGAAATTCTCATCCTCAAGGTGAGAGCATCAGAAAATGTGAGGCACTCAGATCCTGAGCACAAGCCTGCACAACAGGGATTATTTCCCTAATAAAACAAGTCTGAGGACACATTCTCAACCCTTTCTCCATGTGAAGACTCAGGGATGAGGTACCATCTACGAGCCCCAATTCTGGTCCCAACAGACAGGAAATCTGCTGATGCCTTGATCTTGGAGTCCACCCTCCAGTGCTGTGAGAGGCACACTGTGTTGTTAAGAAGCTGCCCCATCTGGGGCACTCTGTTACCACAGTCCCAGGGGCCTAAGATGCCAGGAGAAACAGGGAACAGCCAAGCCTGGGAGCCACGGCCTGTGACCCCACTGTGTCCCCTCTGTGTGGCCAGGTAAGGGACAGAGACCTGAGTCTGCAGTCCCTCTTGAACCCTTCTCAAAGTTCTCTATAAGTGAATACACACACACACACACACACACACACACACACACACACACACACACACGCACGCATGCACGCACGCATGCACACACGCACGCATGCATACGGCACCAAACTTATCTTGCCATAGACCTCACACAGGCTCCAGGTTCCCTGAGAGCACTATGAACACTCACTCATTTTTATGCCATTCTGGGTTGTCTTTCTAACCTGTCTTAGAGACATCAGAGTGGACTTTCACCCCAGCTGTTTCTAAATTTCTGTATCTTATAGTTGGAAGTCGATGTTCTTGCCTTCTCCTATCTGCAGGTCTTGCCTCTAATAGAGTTTCTTGGGTGCCTTCCTCTCACACCTTCTTGGAAGCTGAACTGGTTGAATTTGAGGTTGTGGCACCTTTGGGACTCAGGGAAGGAACCCCTTGGGGCCCTGCTCTGTCCTTGAGCATGATGCTCTCTGGCCTAGGTGAACTCTGGGACTTTGGGGGAAGATGAAGCCCAGTGAGTTCCAGCCTCTTCCTCTCACCAAACATGCCTGCATTTTTTCCAGGCCCCATGGTACAGTGGGAGCTTAGAGAGGGTACAGCCAAGGCACCATCAGGTAGGCCTGTGGCCAGTCACAGGCTTCCTCATGGTCAGTGGGGCGGTGGCCACTCCTCCTGCTTGTGTTCCTGAAGTCAGCCCTATCAAGGCCCAAGACAGGCCCCCTCCATTACCTCAGAGGGCATATTTCTGTAAGAGCACATCTGGCTATCCTGTGGGTGCTTCTGAGTCTTGAATGATCCATCCATGTGGCTAAAATGTCTGTAATGAAACAATGAAATCTCTAAATTAAAGATTAGCCACCGTTTTTAGAAGCTGATTCAGAACAAAATAGATCTGGGCTCAGCCCAGGGTCTTTGCCATCCCTGTTAAGCAAGACCTGTGCTCTGGGAGCTCAGTCGGGGCTCCTGGCACACACCACTAGGGCCAGTGACACTGGGATGAGAAAGCAAAGATGATAGGTGGGTGACCTGAAATGGACAGGACCACTCTGGGGAGCCCAGGCCTGGTGTGCAGAGAGTACCCTGGCTTTATCAGTGCTTCTAGGGCTCAATGGTGCCCAAAGTGCCTTTGGCCTGTTGCTTAGGAGGGAACCTAGAGAGGTGGGATGTCTATGGCTTATGACTATAACGTACTCATGCATAGAGTCACAGCTCCATGGACTCTGGCACCAGCCACAAGCACTGACACTCAACCTGGAGAGCCTTACTTTCCTCCCCTGAGCACAAGGGGAGAAACAGAGTCAGGGGTGCATATGTGAGTGGCTAGGCCCCGGGCAAGGGCCACGTCTTGAGTGGGCCTAGAAGGCTGTGCCATCGTTCACGCTGTTGATGCCTCTCTTTGATTTGTGAGCATTGGGATTTCCTGCTCTGAGAGGAATGTAAGATGTATCTGACAGGTATGAGTATCATAAAACTCCAGGTACGAAGGAGGAATAGCCTTCATTGTCAAAGCTTCTGTGCTGGTCATAGGAACTGCCTTTTGGTACCAAAATAGGTCTCCGAAGGCACCTTTTATTAGAGGATAGGAATCGCCCTTATGCTGGCATCCTGTTGATTTGCCTTGGGAAAAATCTGTATAGAATCACTGAAGAGGAGGCGGTGGAGCTTTGGGTCAGCTATTTAAGGTTGGGGGAGCAGAATTAACACCATTGGGTGAAGAAGAGGAATAGAAAGGCCTTGAATGAGCAGGTGGCAAAGGAGCAGGGCTTGTTCTGTGGTTGGCTCTGTCCTGCATCCTCTTGGTCTGTCCTGGTGGCTATCACAAAGTACTACTGGTTGGGTAGCTGCCATGCAACAGCAATGTGTTTGTCATTCGCAGTTCTACGGTCTGGAAGTCTAAGCACAATGCAGGAGCAGATTCAGTATTTGTTCAGGGCTCTCTGTTGGCAGAGGGGTCCTTTTCTCCCCTTGCTCATATGGCGAAGGCGGTAAGGCAACTGTCTGGGTTCTTTCTGACCCAGTTCTACTTGCTGAGGCATTGGGAGTTAGGATAGTGACATGCCAGTTTAGGGGGATCTTCTAGCAGTACAGTTGATGAGGCATGAACCCTGTCACTTTGGTCAAATCACCCAAAGAAGGATGATCCATGTCCTATGGGTGTGGAAGCTCTTGTTCTTCCATGTATCTCCACTACCTGCTCTGTTTCTACCACAGGTCCTGGCGCAACACACTGAGTTATTTAATCCTGAGTTTAAAGTAAGAGTAGCAACACAGCTGTACTTCTTCTTTCTCTTGGTCATTTTTATGCACAGACCCTAGTTCCAAATGGGATATAGGGCCCTCTGGGGAATCAGTTTGTGATCAAGGCTCAGAAAAAGACTTTCCTTTAAGGTGCCCACAGCAAATACCTCAGTACCCCATGCCTCCATGCAGTGGTGCCCTGGGAGTCAGAATGTCTCAGTACTACCACTGCAAAGTTAGAATCACTGTTCTATCTGTGCCACAGTTTCATGAGCTGGTTATTTGCCAGTTTGCATCTTTCCCCTTCCTGACTCAAGGAGGTCCTTTTTTCCCCTTACTCTAGCATTTTATCATGAACATTTGAAAGCAAACAAGAATATAGAGTTGTACTACCAATATCTGTAGACCTAGCACCCAGGCTGTATAATTTGCATTTGTCATACCTGTTTTATCACGCTGATCTGTGTATCCAGCCATCAAGTCATCCTATTTTAGTGAACTTCAAAGCAGAAATGAGTATATACTCTTCCCTGTATATTAGCATGCATATCTGTGTCTGTTGCCCCTTCTGAGTTGCATTTCTGCATCGTGCGGTTGAGCATGTCCTCAGGGAGCTATCAGTGAGCTCTGACACAAGAGCACATCTGTGCACCCAGCTTCCTTCATCCTCAGAAATCCTCTCATGTCCTTCCTCAGAAAACTCCCATGCTGGCTAGGCCCATTCAAACACTCACCTGATTTCTATAATCATACATGATGCTTGTTCTAGAACTTTCTGTGCTTGAGTGACTCAATCTGTGCTGCTTGATGTGTGGCTTCTTAGAGTGCTGCTGTTGAGATTCATCCGTGTTTCTGTGCATAGATGTATTCTTGACTATTTGTGTATATACATATATATGTAAATACGTATTCATACATGTATATAATGCATATGCTGTGACAAACCTCCCAGGTAAATGTTAATATGTTGGTTGTGATCCTCTAAAGAAATGCCTGACAGATATTACCCACCTAGGTACTTATTGTAGGTTGTCTTTCAAAGAGACTTTTTGAGTGTAAAAACTTAAAAGCTCTTTTTATACCCCCAAATCTATTTACCACTTCTCAACCTCTCTCAAAAACAGAAACATGACCCAAACTCCAGAACCCTGTGGTGACTGGATGGAAAGGGCAGGTGGGAGGAAGACTTCTCCCTGAGCCTTCAGACCTGCAGCCACCCTGGCCTGTGCATGTGTGGTCTGCTCATGCTTGTTCAGCGTGCACAGCAGGAGGCAGGAGCTGAAGGGTGGAGGGACAGGCCAACTATCCTCCTCTGTACGGATTTGACTTCCAGGGTCTGCTGGCCTGTGTGCCATTCTCTGGGGCTGGGCAGACTCCTGCAACCACAGCACCAGATAGCAAACCGGGCTTTCATGAGCTCCTCAGCTGGGGAATGGATGCCTGGTTAAGTGTGCAAACCAGGCCCCTGCACAAAAGTGAGATTTGTATACATTAGGGTCTTTGGAAAAGGTAAGTGCCTCATTTCTCTAAACCCTGTTCCAGAAAAGCCCTTTATCGGCAAGGGTCCTTCTCGCTTTTCAGTTTCTGCCGGGGATTATGAGTAGGTTGTTGGAGATGCATAAATGATAGGCGCAGCAATGACATATGCTTTCTTTTTTTTATTTTTATTTTTTTTTCCATTTATTTTTATTTTATTGAAATACAAATGTCAATCAGACAGTTTCAAAACACCATAACCATACAGAGTCGATGAAATAATACATTGCAAACTGTTTTCATAACGTTTTGGTATTGTACAAGGTTCATACATGATATTATATTTACAGGTTTTTTTATAGCTGAATTATATCAAAGATTCAATAATTATTTACCTAGTGGATGACCATAGCACTAAAAGCTGACATAATATCCTGTCCAACCACCATTAGTGCAGATCGTGCCTCTCATAGAATTATGTAGAAGCACAGCGTTATCTATCCCAACTGTACTGTCTATACACACACATGATAATTTTTTCTTTCTACAACCCTTCCTTTGTCTACACCTGTGAAAAGTGGGCACTCCGTTGACATTCAACTACCTTAGGTGCTTGAACTCGACACCACAATCCAACACAGTCCAGCATTTTGCAACCATAGGGAGTTATTCAAAGAAATTGTCGACCATATCCATTTACAGCTCAGACATATGCTTTCTGATCATAAATACATTGTTGTACCATCTAATACTTTGACTTAGTTTTGGTTTTTCTAGGAGTAGATGCCAGAACAAAGATTTAAGTGAGTTTGGTATGCTTGGGAGGTAATCCCAGGAAACACTGGCAGGGAGGACTGGGGTGGGGAAACTGGAAAGGACAGGCAAGGACTCAGCACATGATGATGCATCCCTAGCTGGGTACCACTGTGGGCAGCTGGGCTTGATCTTCCAGGGACTCCCTGGATACAGTGGGAGATACACACTTCAAGGTCTTCCCACCAAAGTGCCTGGGAGCTGGGATATTTATGAGGGATAATCAAAATATACAGTGGATATTTAATTTTTTTTAAATTACCCAAAAGACATATTACTCTTGTTCCCCTGCCAAATCCTCCCCTAGATTTGAACACACTTACCCATGGTTCTTGCCACTTTCTAGAGTAGTTCTGGAAGTGCTCTTGCAAGACTGTCTTTAGTTGTGCTGCTGGAGTTTCCTCAGTGTTCTAAATCCACTCAGAACACTGAGCTTTCACGGTCAATTCAACTTCGGGGAGCTCCCAGAAGTTCCACAGTGCCAGATCTGGTGAAAAGGTGAGCGGGGACACATGGGCACGTTTCTGTGAGCCTGCCTTTGTGGTGGGTGGCATGCAGCTGCAGCACTTGCTAAAGTTCACAGCTATAGTGCTATCAATGTAAAGACACTCATGAGAATTGACTTCTAGAACTGCTTCAGTAAGTGACAAGGATGGTGGGTTAAGCCTATCTGAAGAAGGGAACAACATGTCTTGGAAAAATATTTTTAAAGTTTAGATATCCACCCTACCTGTTGATCACACTTTGTATATAGCTTCCTTTACTCCTTAGTCTGGGGCTTCTCTGTGGCTGTGACAGGTGCCTAGCCAGCCTGCTCAGAATGCAGGTGGCCAGAGTAGTGTCCTGATGAGAGACAACCCCGAGGTTAAGGAGAGTGAGTGTTGGTGATGAAGCTGGACTCGAGGACGGGAAGGGAGTCAGACACCTGAGGCCACGGCCCATGCCCTCCTCCTTCGTGACATCGCTGCGAGACTGTGATGTAGACCAAGGAACGACCCTGCCCCTCCCTCTCCAGACCTGTGTTTGCGTTGCCAAGTGTGGAGTGTCACATTCGCCCCTTTAGTTTCACTGCCCCAGGGCACATGTTTGCACAGCGTTTTGCAGCTTACCCTGCCGCTGTGTCTCAAGTAGCCAACCTGGTTTCTGAGAGGGAGCACTTTTCGTAAAGCCAGCAAACATTTCTTCCCTCCTTGTTAATTTTTTTTTGCCACCTCTGCCCATGGATGTGACTTTTGAAGACCTCAGGGAAACTCAAAACATGTCAAAATTGCAAAAAAGGGAAACAATAAGAAAATTGTACTTCAGCTCCTGGGAGAAAATGGAGGTTTTGGTTCCTAAGGTAGCCTTGCCAGGGCAGATTTTTTAATTTTGCAATCCATAGAAATAAAAGTTATTTCTAGAAGTATCACCAAGGTCTGGGTCTGGAACTTGAGTGACGATGGTGCAAAGACTGTGCCTAGCCCTGACTGGAAGCTGGGTGATGTTGTATTGCCCAGTCAGGCTCCAGCCCCTTTGCTTGGGCATGAGTGCAAATCAGGGGCCAGGCACTGGCTCTTCTGGTGCTGGAGTTAAAAACTCAGGGATCCATAGCCTCATGCAACTATTTAATCCTTCCCAGGGCTCAACCTTGTGTGAAATGGAGCTCATATTTCACACTAAGTCATCCTTCAGAGTGAGAAAATATAAGCCCCATAGACTTAGTGCTCAGCTTCTCCATGACCCTATATTTCTGGAACCTCCTGAATATGGGCCATGAGTAGCTTGGTGATGATCATCAGCCCAAAGCTTGGAAGGATGGAAGGAAATTCCCATCCTGGGCTGCGATGTGATGCATGGATTTCCAGAGGTCCTGGAGTCAGCTTCTTGAGGAACGATTGGACCCTGCAGTGTTCATCATGAAGCCCCAGCACTGTGATGCTTGTCTTGGTGGGAAGTGGTCTTCATTCTCCCTTCATTCTCCCCTCTTCAGTCAGGATGGCTCACTTCTAACAGAACATGGTAGAAACTGTGAACTGCCCGAAGCTGAGGCCTGACAAGCCTTAGAGCTCCATCTGGCTTTCTGCCCAGATACTTGCTCTTGGACCCCAGCCACCATGCTGGAAGAAGCCCATGCAGTGGGAAAATCATGCCCCAGTGGGCTAACTTATGGATGCCAGCTCACCTCCCTCCTGAAGGACCCCAGCCTCAGCCACTGTCTCACTGAAACCACATGAAGATCCTGAGTGGGACCTGCCCAGATGAGCCTGGCCATCCCCAAAACCATGCTAGAAAAAAGACAGTAATGGGCTGTGCTGTTTGTCACACAGCCCTGGTGACTGACATACTGCATTTCCTGTCACACTGCTGAAGAAACTCCAAACCCAGTGAGGTACCTGCTCCTCTACTTCCCGTCTCTTGCTTCCTCCCTTGAGCTCAGGGAATCACTCACTCTTGCTTCCAGGAAGGGAAAAGAAGTGGGCTGTTTCTCTGATCCTGTCTCCAGTGAGCTGCCAGGGTTTGTGGCCTAGAAGGTGGACTCGGGCTTCCAGCTGCTTTGGCCTGACTGGGTTGGGCTTGAGGCCTATTCTGTGCTGCCTTTGTTCCTACAGATCAGAAGGCAACAATGGTGACAACTACAGAAAGCAGCCCTCCAAGTTGTCGCGTGCTCTGGCCCGCGGCCACACGGCATGCCTAACTTGCTCTTTAGTTGTGGCCTCCACAATCAATTCCTTGAGCTCTGGAAGCTGCTAGCTGTAGGTCTTTTCTCTCATTTCCTTCCCTTCACCCTTCCGTATCCAGCCCTGGAATGGATTTGCCATTTCTCTGGTAGCTCTAGGGGAGAAACATGAAAATGCTTGTGAAAGAACTTTGAGAATCTGCAAAGATTTTTGCCAGAAATGGAACTTACTGTTGCAGGATTAATGAGCAATTACTGGGCTGGGCTGGGCAGGAGCAGCACACCTTCACAGCTGCATTATCCATCTCCTCTTAGCCCAAGTCAGAGCCACAGACTCAATACTCAGAAACTTTGAACTTCTATGTGGCCCAACAGTCCACCTAATGTCTGAATTTCCTTTGTAGCTTCACTGGGAAATGCTCCTCTGTCATGTCCTCGAATATGCCCAGTGATGGGGAGCTTGTGCTCTGCCTTCTTTATTCCCCAGGCAACTGGGGTTATGAAAATTGCCTTCTTTCTAAAGAACCAAAGCAATTTTCCTTTCAGTCATTTTGAGTTCTGTAAAGTGCATCTTGATGCTTTCCACATAGCACACCTTGGAGGCCAGTTCTTCCTGGCTCAGGCTTTCCTGACTGCAGTCTTTTAGCAGCCCATGCTGTAATTGTCTCCTGTCATTGTCACCATTACCTTGTAGGCCAAATGCTCATCTCTTCTTTAGCTCTCAAACTCCTGCTCTGTTGGAACATCATGTGAAGCAGTTGGAAAGATTTGGTCCATGCTCAGCTGTTAGGTAGGATGTTTATAGATGCAAACTTGGACCCCTCAAGTAGGACTGGAACTCATAGGGTCTTTCCAGGGATAGGTAAAGAAATGGCTACTTCTTGAGTGTTTTCATGGAGCCAGGAGGGCCCAAGTGCTCAGGTGTGCATGAGTAAGGCATTCCAGGAGCACCTATTAGGGGTGTGGCAGAGCTGTGGTTAAAACAAGCAAGTGCCAGGTGCTCCTTCCCAGGACCTCACTCTCCCAACACCCCTGTCTCCTTCCCAGAAGCCTGCTGTCCTTCCCAGAAGCCCCCTGTCCTTCCCAGCATTCCCTCTCTCTCCCAACACTGTCTTCATGTGTTGCACTCCAGAGAAGAATCTTGAGTGGGTACATTATTTTCACAAGTGCTGGGCTTTGTCCTTTAGGTGACAAGCCTGTGTTGGTCGGACCAGGATGATTTTGCTCAATGTTCCATCCTTAGGGTGTACATACTGCTTGGAATACAGTAATAGGGTCCCAAATACCGGTTTGGTTTTTTTGCCTTTACAAAGAAGCTTTTAATTTTCCTATGCTTATATTCTTCATAAATGCAATGATTTCTAGCATTGGTACAGGCATACATAATTATGTTATATTATTACTGGGCATAAATTCAAGACATTTGTAGAAAAATAGATGCATCCCGAAAACATATTAAATGAAATGAATCAAATATACAAGCTTAAGTATCATATGGTTTCTCTCATTTGAGTTATTCTATTGTACAAATAAAGAGCAAAATAAAATACTGATGAAACAAAACAAGGACATAGATCTTTTGCAGTGGGAAGGTGACCAAGAGATGGGGATAAGGACCCATAAAAAGATTTAAGGCCTGCCGTGTACATGTACCAATTACCTCAATTAATGTAATTATTATATATTACAAGCATGAACTAAAAAATAACAACAATGAAGTAGGGAAGTGGGATCTAGAGACAAGGGAATGGAAATAAGTGGGGAAAAGAAGGAGAATAAGTCAAATACCTGTATGAGTGAATGATGATATGACTGAGTCCTTGTAGCTTTTGATGGATGGTATTGTTTATATTTTATTTGAAACAATAAAATCTATAAAACTATAGAAGGGAATATGATAAGACTTACTGTACTTAAAGAGCTAATAAATATGAACATTTTTACATAAATTGAGTATGCCCTTAGCCAAAAGATTTGATATTTTTAGACCACACTCATAAGTGAAATACATCAGACCCACATGAGTAAACATCATAATGTCTATGTAGTGTAAGAACCTGAAAGAGTAAATAAAATCTGAAAGGTACAATAGATACTGTGAAAGGGACAGAACTGCTCAAAGGGAAGGACAACTGGGATGGGGGAAAGGAGAAAAGAAAGTGGGAAGGGGGAGCTTGGATAATTTTTTATTAACTTTAATGAGAAAGAAGTAGCAGTGAGACATTTCAAAACAGGTTAGTAGGACAGTTACAGTAATTAGTACACTGCATATTGTTGTCTTCGTAGTAGTTATTCAGAGAACAAGATAGAGGCGTGACATCATGTCTATTAGTACGCTATTAGTACAGATTTCTCTTGGATAATTGTACTGCTGATTTCTTATGGTCCATTGAAAGGAATAGTTAATGCTTAATGTTTTGACCAATTTTGTTTGCTCATACATGATAATCTAAACGATTAATTAATTAATTAATTAATTTTTGTCCTTAATTTTTTATTGAGAAAGAAATATCAATGAGACAGTTTCAACACAGGTTAGTAGGACAGTGACAATAAACAACTAGTGTAAAGACAACGACAGGCAATATATCAACCATTGTTGAATTCCTATTATTTTGTTTAGTGAAATTCTGTATCATTTTAAATTTTTTACTATTTTTTACGCCTTTTAAAAATTAAACAAGAAAAAGAAAAAAAACTTGAACTTGGCACATATATAATCAGGGATGGTCCCTAATTAAATCCAGCGGTGTTTCACATCCATTCTTCTACCTGTAGCCCGAAGGTAATTGTACAATATCATAAATAGTTTTGTACGTGGAACAAAGGTCAGCTGTGGACATTTCCTCTCGGGCAGCTTGTGAGCAGCAAGAAGTTTCAGATTACAGATTTTGAGATCGGGTAGGTTGAACTTATATTTGCCTCTAGTCCTTTTCCATTTATAAAGAAAATAAAACACTACTCATTGACTTTGCATCCTTTTTACTTACCTGTTCACGTCTTATCCCTCCAAAACCAACCACGCTTCTTTGAGGGTGTCTGGGCTATGTTTAATATTTTTACCTCATGTACAGGGAGCGCATAAGTGGCAGACATTTGGAGGTTATTTTCAAATTTATATAAATGTCATTTTTCAATATTGCTATTCTGTGATGGTTTTCCCACTCATATATTTTTGAGGTGTATGTGTGTGCTGTAATTCATTCTAGTGATTATCTATTATTCTGCTGTGTCACCTGATGCCATTTCTCTATCTGTCCCCCATTGTTAAAAACATGGGCTGTTTTCAGTGGCCTGCTGAGGGTGACTAATGTAATCATTCCCTTGAATTTTTTTTCTTTTTAGGGAAGGGTCTACAGGGTGCTCAAGGTCTTACTACTAGACTAGACTCATAGTGATCCACCTGTTTACAGCTTCCCAAGTGCTGGGATTATAGGCATGCGCCACCACATCCTGTCCCAATTGCTGTCTCAGTATGCTCAGGGGGCAGGGCCAGCTAGGCAGGCTAGAGGATCAAATCCCTGGCCCCTGCACCTGCTTGCAGGTGTTTTAGTCTGCTGAGCTATTTGCCCTTCCCCTAAATTTTCAAGCAAGGACATTTAGAGTTCGAAGTTAATGACCTAGTTAAGGTGCCGCAGATTTGACTGGCTGTGCATCTAGAGAAGGAACCTGAATCTTCCATTTGACAGGGAGTCTTTCTCCCTTTTTAACAGGTGTCTCCATTCTGAAGAGGAGACATCTAGAAAGAAATGTGGGATAGGGATGGTGAGATAGCTCAGCAGACTAAGCACCTGCTTAGGCAAGCACAGGGACCGGTGTTTGATCCCCAGTACCGTATGCCGTGCTGGCCCTGCTCCCAGGTTTACTGAGCTGGTGATGGAGCTTGAGTGTGGTGGCACATACCTGTAATCCCAGTGCTGGGGAGGCTGAAAAGAGGAGGATCACTAGGAATCTGAGCTTCATAGTGAGAAATATATTTTTTAAAAAAATAAAGAAATTGGGATAGCTTTATCTTCCAAGAACTGCAGGGAAGGAAATGAGTGCTGTTGGGGTCCAGGGTAAATGTCTTATGCAAAGTTGGCCACACTCACCTGTTTGTGGGAAGACAAAAGACTCATGCACCAGAGGGAGTTTTCTCTGAGCCTGGGTCTAGCCTTGTCTGTCATTATTAGGTGTCAACCACACCAGTACCAAGTCTCTTACCAGTTAGATGCTGACCATTCACTCCTGGCTTCCTCAGTGACAGACAAGATAGAAGTGACCTCCACCTCTGGGAAACCACATTTCACAGAAGCAGATGGAAGCCATAGAAGCAGGATCTTCTAGCTCAGAGGATCTGAGTCTACCAAACCCCTGGGAGATGGGAGCATTTCTGCTTTAAATGAATGTCTTTTTCTTTTCCTGTTTTGGCTGGATGTAATGTCCCCATAGAGAAAGCATTGAAGAGAGTTAAAATCAAGAGTCTGATCATTTCTTTCCTTCGTTCCTTTTAAATTTCAAGGCTATGAATAACATTAATCAAATTGTACAAAGACAGTCTAGCTTCTGGGACAATAAGGGCCTGCTTCTCTTTGGAAGGCATTGGCATAGCTTTCCACCTCATTTTCCCATTGATCAGAGAAGATCATGTGACTCCAAGCTTGATTGTGCGGGTCTGTAATCTCAGCTACAGGGAGGCTGGGGCAGGAAGAAGTTGAGTTCAACGCCAACCTGAGTGACATACTGAGATCCTGCCTCAAGAAAATACCAGTCTCACAGCAGATAATGTTGACATGGTAACCAGAACAACGGGTCCTGGGCTCCTTTATAGGAACACTTCCAAGACTCTTAATTTGTTCTTTTTTTTTAAAGACTATTTTGAATGGTGATATTATTTATAAGGTTTATTTCACGCTGAGATTTCTTTGGCCCACAGGGCCATGTCTATTAGTACTAACTATATGTTGATCATGCATATTGAATTGAATTATTTAATTATTATATATAATCCAATTTAATTTTTAAAAAAATATTAGTATGTATTTGCAATATATGTACATAGCACGTCTTAGTTCTTTTTGCTTCCTCTTCCTCTTCTGTTCCCCTGCTCTGGTCCACTGTCCCCGCACTGTCTGACCTCCAGGCCCACCAGCGCTGACCCCTCTTTGCTCTTCGTGCTGCTCGCCACACACCTATTACATCGCCAATGTGTGCCATCGTTCACCGTGGGTGGGACAATGATTTAATAATAGCCTTGCAAGAGCACATGTCACTCAGTGTCTGAGTGGAGTGGGGCTTTGTGTGGGCATTCTTAATTTTATTCTTCCTTCTGGCATGGTGCAGGCCTCTTGGGGGCTTCATCTTCAAGGACAGTGTGGGGAAGGATCAAGGCTTCCTGCTTCTACCTAACTGCTACTGTAGATTCCCTGAGACAGACAAACAGACACCCATTTGCCCCGCGAAGCTGTGGCTTTTCTTCCAGTGTTACCCCCAGCCAGCTGCCCCAGATGCTCCCTGTGAGCCTGCATACTAGTTTTGCACTTGCTCGTTTGAAAAGAAAATGAATGCAAAATTTCCTCATCCTGTAATCAATGGTACAATATTTTATGAGGAAGAAAGTATATGAGAAAATGCTGATTGCTAACAAAAGCAGAGAAAAGTATTTTAGACCATGAAAGAGAGGGTAGTGATGAGTGTATCTTATTCCTGGACTCCTCAGCACCTTGCTGCTTCAGTAATTCTGTAGACTGGGAAGGAGATTTTGGCCCCAGCTGAGTTTCAAGACCTGATAAGTTTTTTTCCTTTCCTCATTAAATACAAAGTGACAGTTGTGTTTCTAAATTTAACTCTCCCTGTTGACTGCTTGGAATATTTGTTCAGGCAAGACTCCTGTGGGTTGTTAGCAGCTCTCCATACAGGATCAAGCCTGTCCTGGGAAAGGGGGCTCTCTTGGGGCCCACAGGGTTGTGGATCCCGGGTGTCACTTTTCTTTCTGTGTGATGATGTATTCCTCACCCACCTAGTTGCTTTCCTCCACATTCCCTGCTCTCTCTCAGTCCTTCCAGGTACCATGGCCACACCCCCAGTGACCTCACTTCCTCTCACTAAACTCCACCTCTTCAACATTGCACCACTCCCCAGTGGTGCTACAGGACAGTGACCAAGCCTGCATCCCATGGGTCTGTGAGGGTTGCCTAAGCCCAATATCCAAACCACAGCACCACTGATGGAATCTTCCATGTTCCCACACTTGTGTATACCTGTACAGCATCCACTTCCCTGGGGACCTGGGTTATTTGTGTTTGAGGTACCTGAAGTTCAGGAAGGTGAAGGACTTGCTGGAAGTGACAACGCATGCTAACAATGGATGCCAGGTGCTGCTCCCTGGACGCCACCACTGTACTTCCATGCTGTTCTTCCCTGGTGTGTTGATGCTAGGGTAGCTTATAGGGCTAGATACTATGTCCTGCTGCACTGCATAGCATCTACACAGGTGGAGATGCACCTGATGGCTCTTCACTGATTCTCCCTCTGAACTGTTCCAGGGAATTGAAGCCTCCGAACGTTCTCTAGGCTCCAGCTGTACTCTACCCTGGTGAAGTTTTGCTGTGGTGGGCAGAGTATTCTGGGTAAAATTGTGGAAATAATGTAAAGGCCATTTTACTGTGTCAGCTGCATTGATCTGGGATTCTGCAGACTAGATGTAGGGCATAACCTTTCCATTAATCAGTTAGAAGGGAACATTTGTCCTCATCTTAGAGCAAAGACAGGAGCCACATCACGGGTTATTATGAAGAGCGAATCAGATAATATTTGCGATTGTGCCTAGTATTTAGTAGTGCCAGGTGTACATGAAATGCTCAATCAGTTACAGCCTCCTCTAAATCAGGTTTGTTTTTTTTTTTTTTTTCCTACAAAAGCATAGATAAATTAGATGATCTTTAAGGATCCTGCTTGCATTGAAAGGAAATGGTTTTGTTCGTTAAGGGGAGACAAAAAAAAATCTGTCTTCATATAGATGGAGAGATTGCATAGGTGGGAAAAGACAGAATTTAAAAGCAGACATCTTGTTTGAAAGGCTCTTTGCACAGGGGTGTATAAGTGGGAAGCCCCCTGAGGAAGGGCTTTGGTGATTGTGTGTGTGTGTGTGTTTGTGTGTGTGCGTGTGCCTTGATATATCCAGATATCTTGGGCTATTTGTTGAATGAATACTTTAGTAGGAGAGGAGACCCAAGCATCCCAGGGGCCCCAGAAGTGAATCAGAGATAGTCGGGGGCAGTAGGACCTGGCTCTGTGGATGGAGACCTGACTCTTGGTGGCTCTGCTCAACGATTCATTGATCCCACTTGAATGGAGAAGGAATAACACAAGCTTGAGAGGAATGGAGGCAGCGTGGTGCACTCTGCATGGAAAACAGAAGACACGTGGGAAACAAAGCTGGGGCAGGGCTTTCTTGGCCCATTGTGCGTGGGAACTTTGAGCACCACACTCCCTGGAGACACACCGTTTGGGTCTCAGTCCTGTGGGCCTCAGCACTGCAGGGAGAAACCTGTTTAAGTCTGTTTCTCAAACCAGTGGGGTAGCAGAAGACTTTCTAATAATGCCTTTTTAAATTTGCGTTCTTATTGGCACACGTTTGGTACACACATTCAATACATCCGTTGTGGGGAACTGGTACATCTATATAACACATCTTAATTCCTTTTACTTCCCTTTCTCCTTTCCCTCCATGCTCTCCCTCCATCCTCCCTTTAACGTCTTGTCCAAACTTCTCACTTACAAAAGATCTGTCTCTCTGTTTGCTATTATCTATCATTTATTTTGCTCTTTGTTTGTGCTTTGGATTTCTTCTACGCAGGTTAACTTATAACAGCTGAGTCTCAGAAGTGACTTATATGTCTGTCAATAGACAAATTGACAAAGGAGTTGTGGCATTTATGTACAGTGGAGTAGTACTCTGCTATAATGACAAATTTGAGTCATTTGTAGGAAGGTGGATATGCCTTGAGACCATAAGATTCAGTGAAATGAATTAGGCAAACAGGCCTAAATATGTCTTTTTTTTTTTTTTTTTCTGGTGATTTTTGTTAACATCTTGAAAATCTGGGATTCTGAGCAACAAACCTGAGGAGACATCTTCCAGGTTGTGATTGGCTGGAAATTGGGTTTCTTATTGAAGACATGCGTGGACTTCCAACAACTTTCAGATCCATGTTGGGATCCTCAAAATCCTCTCCCTCAGTTCAGGCAATTAGAGCTTTAGAAGTGCATGCTAAGAGCCTTCGGCCTAATCTGTAGCAGCCACACAGACTCTGGATTACTCAGGCTGATACAGCACAGAATCATAGTAGTCCCCCCTTCAGTGATTTTCCTTTCTGTGCTATCAGTTGTGATCAGCTACAATCAAAACTGTCAAGTGGACAATTCCACAACTAAGCAGTCCGTAAGCTTAGCGTGATGAATCTGAAGCTGTCTGTGTCCACACTGTCCCATACATGAATCAACCTTTTGTCCAATGTATCCACAGTGTATATGCCAGCTGCCTGATAGCACTTGGCCATCTCAGTTATAAGATCACTACACTGACTTCAAAGTGCTTGCATTCAAGTCTCTCTTATTTGACTTAATAAGGCTTCCAGGGCACAGTAATAGTGATTCAGGCAATTCACATAGTCCAAAGAGAAACTTTACAGTACTACCTTTCAATGATAATGTAGCTCTTAACTTTTTTTTTTTTTTTTTTTTTTTTTTTTTGATAGAGAAGGGTCTACAGGATGTTCAGGCTCTCACTACTAGACTGGACTCCTAGTGATCTGCCTGTTTACAGTCCCCCAAGAGCTGGGATTACAGGAGCAAGCCACCATGCCCAGTCTCAATTGCCATCACAGCACTCCCTGGGGGTGGGGCTGGCATAGCTGGCCCAGGGATTGAATCCCTGGCCCCTGCACTTGCTTGCAGGGGCTTTAATCCAATGAGCTATGTGGCTGGCCCAGAAGTTCTTAACTTAAAGAAAGAAAAAAAAATATGCCAAGATTGCTAATATCAACAACACAAGAAGAGATATTAGGGAAGATGGGACTGGGACTACATTTAAATAAATTTTGGTACAGTATATTGTATTCTTTTTTATTAGTTGTTAATCTCTTACTGTACCTAGTTTATAAATTAAGATATACCATAGGTATGTATGTATATGAAAAACAGTATATATAAGGTTCCAGACTACATGGGATTTTGGATATCCACAAGGGGTCTTAGAAGGTTCCACCTCAGATGAGGAGTTACTGTCCTTGCATTTTTTTTTTTGTTGTTGTTCCTGGTCTTAGTGGAAATGAAGAAGTTTAGAAAGTGAAATGTCATTATTTGCTGTACCTGCTGTAACGATCTGTGTCACACAGAGATCTTGCAGCAGGAATAGACAGAGAAACCTTAGGAAACAAACAGGAGAGGAGAGGTTAACAGCAAGTGAGCCCTCCTCCCACCCAGGCCACTATTTTTCTATCACAGGAAGCATAATCTGCTTCATTGCTGTGAGATTTTCCAGTCAACTAATTAAAACATACTTGGAAAGGGAAGAGTCTCCTCAGAGATTGGATTGGCCAACTTTGATGGTACCCCAACTCCTTGGTTTTTAATTTCTTCTACCCTACATCTATCAGTATTGCTCATATCACTCTTGTGAAATCATGCTCCGACTTACACCCAAAGTGACTTTCTTGTGAAATGGTGAGAAACTAAAGAGACTTATTTTGTTACAGATTTGTGACTTCGAAAATCACACTTGCAAGGCTGTATTCACAGTCCCTAGTCCCCTAGCTGGGGGAGGTGATAACAGTGTGTCTGCCAAGAGCAGGCGTCAGAGAGCCACGTCATGCCAAGTCATGTGTCCATTTGCCACGAGGACTTAGAAGACAGATTTTATACTTGATGCACTCTGCAGACCTTCATGGAGCTATTTCTTATCAAAGCGCCTGAAATCAGCTGTGTCGTTTGCAACTCAGGATGGAGAAAGACTAAATGGGGTTGCAGTAGGGGCTTTATTTCATTGTTAAGGAGGCTGCATTATGACTTAAGCACCACATTTATCTGGCATCCTGGAGAAATGGTTTCTGCCTAAGTGGCTGCCGCTGATAGTGCAATTCCACACACATCGAGGAACTCAACAAATGTTTGTTGACTGCGGTTAAATGAAGGAAATGAAACACCTCTTCAAGTGCCAGACCATTTAAGAAGAGTGCTAAGTCCTCGATTGATATCTTTCTAAAGTGACATCTAAACATCCTTCCCTCTGACTTACAACGTTCGGCTGTCTTGTGATAAATTAAGCTGTGGTTTCATCGAGGACATGTGTTACTGTACCATCGCGTCATCCAGATTAGGGCTTCCTTTCCCATTCCCACTGGGCCAACTGTCCCTTCTGCTACTTCTTAAATCTGCCTTTAAAATGCTCACAACCTCTGGCTCTTTAAAAACCCATCCTGGTAGTAGGTATGGGGAAGGCTGGTGAGCAAAGGCAGAGCAGACTTGAAATTGGTGCGCCTCCATGTTCCTGCCACAGAAGTTAGTCAAGTTTTCTAAACCTGGCATTTTCATTGGATCATCCTCTGAGTGTGTGTGGGGGTTAATTTAAGAGAATGATTTATTATCTCCATCTTAGTTACTCACACACAGATATTAGTCATATGTTATATGAAGATGAGGATGGCTCCTGTCCCTTGGGAGAGCCAAGCTTCCTTCCTGTACCCCATGTATGATGTGGCCTTGGGAATAATTTGGGGCATCAAGTGAGGACAGTGGCTGAACATCACACTCACTCTGTGACCATGTCCTCCACTGGGGTCGTGACTGTGCAAAGTAGGGAGGGTCTGGCAGAGTCTGAAGAAATTTTATTTCACTCCACACTTTGTTTTGGGCAGACCCAGGCTGGAGACTGAGGCAGCATAGGGGAAGCACTGCCTTGGGACTGCTTGGGAAGGAACTGGTTCCCCTCCCCAGTGACCTCACTTGGGTACTCGGGCAAGAATTGCCCATTTTCAGTTTCTTACTCTCCCGCCGCTCCTTCCATTCTCTTCATGCCATATTCTCGTGACTCAGAGCGGGAGGGGATGGTTATTCCTGAAGAGGTCCTGGCTGGACCTGGACCTGTTGGAGCTGACGGTGAATGTCATGAGTCCCAAGTGACTGTGTGTACAGTTGACTTGGACAAGTGCTGGGCTACTGACTGCTCAGGAAACATTAGCTCTCTCTTCCTTTGTTAAATTTGGTGTAGAAAATAAAAGTCAGTCAGGCTTGGTGCAAGAGCATGAGAGGGAGGAAGAGCCTTGGGGGCAGGAATTTCCTGAGCACTCTCTTCTGTGTCCAGGCCAGCTCTCTGGATGCTCAGGCTCACTCTGAGCTGACCTGCGGCCCCCTGGGGAGGCCGCTGGCTGCTGAGCCCTGTGTGTCCTCCACAGCCACAGAATCGTAGCTGGACCATCCACTGCCTGAGTTGCAATCGCTTGGGCAGCAGGACGATAAACACAGCTTGGTGCTGCTTTCCATGTCCAGTTACATAACTCCTCTGGAGTCATGCTTTCCAGATGTGCTGTAGTGACACACGCTCCCCTCCTTGCACTACCTGTTTCTTAAGTCACTTTCAGCTTTTCCTGGGAAAGGTCAGAGATGAGCTCTTCAAACCTCCAGGAGGCTTTTGATCTGGGAAAATACCTCTTTCAGGCTCATTTTAAGTTGTGTTTATTTGCTTTCCTGGAGGCTCTCTGAAAGTTTCATTTTTCTTTCTCTCTATGGAACCAATTTTTCCTCTCTCCTTCCCTTCCTCCCTCCCTACTTTCAATGGAGAACCGGAATTTTGTGCCTTTGGAGGCTCCATCTTGGTTGCTCACCTGAGTGCAGGCTTGGTTTCAGATGTGTGAGGAGAGTGAACAGGAAGCTGAACTGCTCGGGCAAGGGCCAGGGCCTGCAGCAGAGCCCTAGGCTTGCAGAGCACAGTTGCACCTGACCGTAGGGCCCAACTTGGTTCTCACTGGGTCCTTCTAGGGCCACACACAGGAATCAGGCCCTGTTCTTTTTAAATAATTTTATTGAGAAACAAATAGCAATGAGACAGTTTCAAAACCGATTAGTAGGACAGTTTCAATAATTAATACATTGCATATTGTTGTCTTCATAGTGGTTATTCATAGTACAAGTTGCAGACATGATATCCTGCCCAAACACTATTAGTACAAATCTTTCTTCTCACTGAATCAAGAGAAAGTAGCTGTATATCTATCCTAACTATTTTGTATACACAGATACAAAATGATCGTTCATTTATATCCCCTTTTTGTTTAGTTTTGTCAGAGAAGAGTATTCCACTGTCATTTAAATATTGTAGATGTGTGAATTTAGCAAAATATTCCAATATAGTCCAGTAGTCCATAATAGTAGTGGGTTTTCGGTAGGACTGGCAATGTCAGAAGTTGTTGACTTGAGCCTTTTACAGCTCAGCCTATTAATATGGCTTTACTTTTTGTACCTCATGTTTATACTTTTCTGCTGGATGGTTAAGACCAAGATAAAGCAAGACCTATGTAACAAGAAATGTAACTTTTGTATCTGCCAAGGTCAGTCAAATCCCTTCAGGATTTACCCTGAAACCATGCAGTTTGTAGATCCTTTGTCCTCTTAGTAGTGGGCATCTTCACACTCCCTAGAGCTCCAGGCCTTTGGCCTGGAAAGGAGGACAGTGGGAGATAAGAAGGACTGTTCCACCCTTGCGAGCCTCAGGCAGAGAGAGGAGCCTAGGCTGCACGCAACAAGGACAACTGGCATGCATGTTGGGTGTGGCTGGGCCCTGAGGGGAATATGCCTGCATGGCGTCAAGTGAAGAAAAGCACAAGTGACTCCACAGGAAGAGACTGCCTTGGGTCTCCTCCGGGCCCCTCTCACCTGGGCAGAAGCAGATGCCATGAAATCAGTTCAGCCTGTTGGACGTGAGCATGGTAGCTCTTGCCGTTCTGTCTGGTCAGCAAAGAACTCATTTGGTAGCACTGGCTTCCTCTGTTCATTAAAATCCTTCTTTCATGAGTGCTACACAAAAGAAGTCCAGTTGCTGCTGAGGTCATCAGTGGCCTCCCGGGGACCAAGGCTGGTTGTATTCTACCTGTGCTTCAAGACTCTTCCTGTGTGTTTCCACGCCCATCTGTCACGAGCCATTCCTGGCCTCTGTCATGCGCATTTCCAAGCTTAGAGTATTCGGTGGAAGCAAGTGTTTCCTCTGAGAACAGGAGCTTTGGAAAACCATTACCATGAGCCACGCAGGATCTACTCATTAGTGGACTGCTGTTTTTAAGTGGTGACGGGCATCCCTCTGCAAGTCTAGCCTTAGAAGAGTTCTTTGGGTGTGCGAGGCTTCTGCGGAAGGAAGGGCTTCCCATCCTTGTGTGCGAGCAAGGGCTGCTGAGTATGCCAGGTGCCACCAGCGGGTCACCTGAGGTGTGGGCAGGGGTGGAGGAGGCTGTGTGTGCAGCAGGTGTAAGCATCTGTCCAAATAGTTTAATGAGGCCACTCAGAACAGCCTAGATGTGCATAATGTATTTTTGTTGTTGTTGTCCTGAGGATCAAACTCAGGACCTTGCCCTTGCCAGGCAGCCATTTAAGCCACAGATCTATCTCCCCAGCCACTGTTGTACTTATTTCTTCTATTTTCTCAATCAGAAGAGTCACTTTTAGAATTTGTAGTTGTCCCAGAAAATCCTAATGCGACTGAAGTATGAAGCGGAACAATTAAAATCCTTCTTCACTTACTCCTTATCTCTTCTGGCTGTGCAGCCACGGAAAGAAAGCACACTGAGAGGGGCCGGAGTCCAATTCATGGTGACCTCTTCTGTTCCTTCACAGGCACACAAGTCGGTCGTGCCAATATCATCAAGATGCATTTTACACTTGCTAAACGCTTGGCCCTGATTTTTTTTTTCACTTTGTTGTTTTCTGTTTCGTTTTGTGGCTGACAAGTGCGATAGAAAAGGCCTTGGAGTAGTGAGTTTTATTTTCACCCTTGAAGGAAACTGAGGAGTTCCCGTGAGCTTTGGTAGTTGCTCAGAGCTCTGCTGGTCACTGCATTGTCACCTGACCTGGCCACTTAATTTCCCTGGCATTATAGCTTGTATACACATAGGTCATTCTCATGTCAAGTTCCTGTTGTATTTTTGTACAAACACGCTGTCTGGTCCAGTAAGTTGAGAGCGCATAGGAATGTTCCTCTAATACTTTCATCTATTCCTCCCTTTCTCTGGACCTTTTTTTCTCATCCTTCTTTTTGCAAAGAGACAGTGAGATAGTAATATGGCTGATGCTGACCCTCTACTCAGAGCTAGGGTTGAATCCAGCCCCCCAAAGAAGAACAGCAGATGGGTGGCTGGCTTGTCCCCTCTTCCTCTGGGCTCCACTCCTGGGTGACACTAAGTAGGATCAAGGAGCCTTGTGAATTTGGGGCCCAGCTCTGAACTAGGTGGAGGTGGGGTCAGTGACCCCTTGGACTCCAAGGTCTAAATGTGTCTCTTCTAGATCTATTCTGTCTTTTTAGTGGGCTAAGAAAGTTGACCTTTGAGATTTCATGACAGCTCTGAGACACTGAATGTCCAGGTGGTTCCAGTGCTCCAGGTCTGGGTAGACGTACACAGTTTCTGCAGGACTCCTGTGGACTGCAGTGAGGATCTTAAATCTTTTTCATTGCCTTGTCAAGCTAGGATCCAGGAAGAGTCATGCTGATGAGTTTAGTCCTTCTGGGGCTTTAGAAACTTGTCCTGTCAGCTCATTCCACATGACCAGGAGGTGACGGGTCTCCAGGCAAGGGCAGAGGGCCAGTGCTGAGCTGTGGAACCTTAGGTGTGGGGTGCAGGAAGTGATCCTCATGTTCTGTATGCTCCCATATATAACTCACAGGCCATTACTCTGATAAGCAGATGCGTGTGCTTACAGAAATTGGGTAATGAAAGCTGTTGTCTTTGGAAAGTCTGTGTCCTGAAGTTTACCCATGTCTAGAAGTGCCTTTTCACTGGCCACTCCTTTGTGTAGAAGGCTGGATTAGAGGAGCCATGCTAGGCCTGATCCTAACCTATCTAAGTTTAACCTAAGCGTCCTTGCTGGTGTCCTCAATGCTTGGGTGTTCTCACTCAGGCAGGAGGTATCCTTTGACTTCAGGAGGAAAGGAGCAGCTATGGAAAGTTCTTGAAGACTGACTTGCCTGCTTGCTGAAGTCTTCCGTGCCCTCTGGGAGGAGTCTGCAAAATCATGTCACAGACACTAGGCCTTGCTCTGCTGTTGTGTCTAGACATGGGTCACTGGCTGGGGAGAGGCCTGGGCCTGTCAGACGTGGGACTGACACACAGTCTGCAGTGCACAGAACTGCAAGTTCCGTCCTGTCATCTAAAAGCATGACCTACATGTTCTGGCAACCTCCTCAAGACCCCAGCACATCAAAGTGACAAAAATGAAACTGAGTTTGACCTTGTGGGTCACCATGCCTGCATGTTGGAGATCAAATCTTCCTGGGGTGCCATCATTCTGTCCCAGCTCTGGGACATTACTGCTCTGTTTTTTGCTATCTTTGCAAAGAAAGGGTCCTTTGTGTTGCTGATCCAAGACCCACTTATCTTCCAGTCCACTCCCATGTCCACTGACAACATGTGACAAATTTGATTTCTTCTGTGCTCAGCAACCCTGTTTGCTGCTCTTTGGCTCCAGAATGGGAACGCGTGCTTGGAAGGAGGGAGGGACCTGTGTGTGCAGTGGGCCACAGAGGCCTCAGGACAGGTTTCTGAGCTCCCCACTCAGGTGCATAGGAGGGATTTCTCTTGGGCACCAACAGGAGTAGTGTGGAATGCCTTGCAAGGAGACCAGGTTTGTGCTGCAGCCTTAAGTGGTGTTAGAATGTGAGAATGACTTAAAGTAAAAGAAGGCCAGCAGACCCCTCAGATCTATGGAAGAAGCCGAGGCAGGGAGCTGTTAGCAGCCATCATGGGAGAGTGGGCTACAAAATGTCCATGTAGGCATCTGCTTCTCACGTGAACAGTGGCTGCCTGCACAGTACAGGCATTCCATGTTTAATCTGAGCTATGGCTCATAAATCAGTCAAGTAAGACATTCCAATTTTGAAAGTATCTAGCAGTATAGAAACTCTGGGGTTAAATTCTGACAAGGGGAGCCATAAATCAGCCAGAAGCTAAGTCATTTTGAGCTCTCTGGACAGGAGCAGGGGCGGGCGGAGGCCAGGTTGGCCACTGGGGCGCAGCGGTCACCAGCGCTGAGGTGGATGCCCCTGTGGAGGAGATATGAATGATGTCATAGTCACTTGGAGGAGGTTGATCTTGGGTGCAAAATCTTGAGGTTACAGGTCTCCTTGATTGCTAAGCTAGCAATTGTGCACATGCATCAGTCTACTGCAGCTAAGCCAGGCCTTCATCCCCACGTGCTACCCACTGTGACTCTCCAGTGCGTGGCTGCAGCCCACCAACAAGAGGCACAAGGAAGAAGCATACTCAGGACACAGCAGCACCTTCCTGGGCCAGCCCTCTCTCCACTGCCAGGAATAGCCAGGGATATCCAGGTCCCCTGCACAAGGCAGAGAGCCCCATGTGAAGGATCCCAGGGTGCACAGCTTTTCTTTTGGGAGTTGCTATTGACAGGAGCACACACCTTCTGGTTCCTGGAGGAGGGCCCTTTTGGACATCTGAGCTCAACCTCTATGAGGGGGATGGCTCTCTCCTGGAAAGCTGAAGCCTTCTGCATAAAAGGGACCCTTGGCATCCGTGCCCTGGGCTGCCACAGCTGCATTCTTGGCCTTTGAAAAGCAGTGCCCACTCTACCCTACCCAGGCTCCCCCTCTCTCCCCTCCCCCTGGGCCTCCCTGGCCAGCTGTTCCCTCCTGCACTTCTTTGCCAAAGGCTTTCTTGGGGAACCTGAGTCACTCTACTTCCTTTTGTGGCAAGCTGGAAGTGCAGGACCTGAGGACCTGGCATAACGCACAGCCATGGGTTACCCCTCCCCCAAAGAGTGGTGATCTTAGGTCTTAGAGGTGCCAGTCTAGCTCTGGAGTTGGCCTGCAGGATGCCTTTCCAGTCACCCACAGGGGTGGCCTGGTTAATTGCGCATGCTTTCCTGGTCAGCTTTCCCT
The DNA here is from genome assembly GCA_004027165.1 of Ctenomys sociabilis. NCBI lineage: Eukaryota > Metazoa > Chordata > Mammalia > Rodentia > Ctenomyidae > Ctenomys > Ctenomys sociabilis. The sequence continues at coordinate 144,283 of PVKA01001198.1, forward strand.
TCTCAATTTCTCCTTCCTCTGTTTTCACTGACCAAATGAATTACTCGCATCCAGTATTGGTCTCTGCATTATCTGCTGGGATATGAAACCATCAATTTTACAGCTTGGGTGAGAGGAGACAGGGGAGAAGTAATTAGGTCTGAGGAGGAGAGGAGACAGAGTGAGGCCAGCACCTGAGAGCAGAGATGGGTCCTTGTCCCTGGTACTGATGTCTGGGACCTTCCCAGGAACAGCATACTCATTTCTCTCTCCTTCCAGGCTCTGCTGGTCCTGGGTCTCCTGGAAGTTCCACAAGTAGGAGGGAGTTGGGGCCTTCCCTATAGCTGAGGTACTTGGCACTGGTAGAAGGAGGCAGCGCAAGGACGCACAGATGTTCTCAAGGCCCAGGAGAGAGGATGATGGGGTGGTGTGCCCCAGAAGCCCTGTGCTGCCCTCTCCCAGGGCAAGAGGCTGCCTGAAAGGGGGTGGGGGCAGCATCCAGTTCTGTTCCCAGTGGCTGCCACAGTCTCAATGCTGGATTTTTTTTCCTTTGGATGAGGTACTTTCCTTCCACATAGTGCTTTCCACCTTTCTGGGAATGTAAGAGCTCCCTCATACCAAGTGCCAGAAACCCACTTCTTTCTCCCTGTCCACAGACATCTCCGTACCTTTCTTCTCTAGATGGTACAGCTAGTTTTCCAGTGCAAAGCTCAGCTTTCTTTAGAGAAGGAAGACCAAAGCGAGTCTCAAAGAACCATGGATTCTGCTGCCCCACGGGCACATAGTGGGAAAGATCAGGCAATTTTGATCCTTTGCTACACACACATACACACACGCACGTGCGCGCGCACATGCACGCACATGTGCACACAGTATGTGTGTGTATTTGTTATTTTAAAAGTGTATCTCAAGTAAGCACTTTCCAGAAGAACTGCTTTATAAATAAACCAGTGCTTCAGGCCTCTTGCTGTTCTTAAGCCCTGCCCTTGAAACTTGCGTGTGGCTCTGAGGTTTGATTCCCTATGCCCTGGGCTCCTGCTTGTCCCCAAGTCATGCGCAAGACAGCCCTGCCTTGGTGACACAGGTTCCTGTCCTTCCTTGCCAGCTGATTTCAGATGCTCTGAGCAGGTGCCTTCCGCATGTGTGGCTCTGTGAGGTACATAGAGACATAGAGATGGAGGCAGAAGGACAAAAGGATGGAGGCACGGCTGTGTTCACAGCATTCATAGTGGGGCGGTACAAGGGCTGGACAAAGTGTAGCTGTTTTGGGTCAGAGGGAACAAGATACTGGCTTTTATGGTCAGGGTCCTAGGGAGGTGGTGATGGAGGCCCAGGGACAAGCGAGCTCAGGGAAACGTGCAGGGTGTTTACCAGATGATGCAGAATTGTATGACATTGGGCAACTGGCAAGCCATTCTGATGGCATCTGTGTTTGTGGCTCGTGGGGTCAGGGGTCACTCACACCTGAGGGGGAGATTAGCAGAACTCCCTCTCGCAGACCCCGGGAGAGCCCTCCTAGGCCCACCTCCTTCTTGGACAGCACGGCACAGAGGAGAACAGCCGCATCCAGGGGACTGCGCACCTATGATGATGTTGGCTTACACCTGCTGGCACACTGGGGCTGCACCTGGAGCCAGGCGTGCTTAACTGCAGTCTGGGCTGAAGAAGCCGATGCCCCATGTCCTGCACCGCAGCTGTTCCATGGCTTTGTTTTAGTTGGGCGCAGACAGGCCAAGCTTTGTCATCTGGACAAGTGGTGTGCATGTGTTTTTGTTTCAATCAAAATATGGTAATTTACTAACATTGTAAAGGTCAAGTTATGAAATTAACATGAGGGACGCTTGAGTGGAACTTGAAAGCTGATTTCCACCTCATTTAGGAGATGGTTCCTGACTGGCTGTTCTGGAGCTGTTGGGTTTGGACACCTGCTCATTTTTGTGGGCCGGGTGCTGTCCTTCAGCTGGCTCATGCTGTGGTCCTTCTCTATCAGGTGGGCTTGTCTTTGTGGTACTAGGTGACTGTGGCTCTGTGCCAGTGTCTTAGGCAGAAGTTTATCACATTTGCTTAATCCTATACATGTGTGCTACTTACATGCATGCACATTATATAGTAATATGTGTTTGAGTAACAGGCATAAATATATGTCATATATATGAGTGTCATATAGGTGTGTATTTATACATAGATATATGCACATCTATACACATGTATATGTGTGTGTGTGTGTCTGTGTGCGCTATACACAGTTTTCTTATTTTGAGGGCAAGTTCATTTGGAAGTAGACAGATGTCGTAACTCCTTAGCTCTAAAGACTTCAGCATAGTCTACATACAGAGGTATCCTCTTCTCATCCATAAGCACAGTACCATTATCACACCCAACAAAGTGAATAATGACCTCTTGGACTTTTAAAACTATGCAAATGAGTTTTCCATCCAATAAGTCCTGAGTATGGAAAGCACGAAGCATCATCACTGGTTTGTTGTGTGGATGTTACCCAGTGGCCAGGTCACTGGTGTGCACCACACAAGCACTGAACTGGGTGTCCGGGGGGCGAATGGCAGAGGAGAGACTGAACTGGCCAAGATGCTGAAACTGCATAAAGAGAAGGAAAAGAAATTTGAAGAAGCTCAAGCTACATGACTTCAGTCTCAGAAATCTTGGAAAATGAAAAGCTACTTCTACTCCAGGCCATTAGGTCATCTGGAAACCAACAGAGATCATCCTGAGATTATGTGGTTCTTTAGGTCTGTGAGGGATTTGGTACATGTCAGTGTATTTGTAATAATTAAATGCACATGTTAAAGGATAATTTTAATATCTTAAATAAATACAGTTCCATTTTTCATCAAAACTGTCAGTAATAATTAATATATACCCACATTCCTGTATCTCTCAATTGTTCCCCAAAGTCTTTAATGTTTTTGATTGGTTTTTTTTTTTTCTTTTCTTTTTTTATGGTTGGCTCAGCTTACCCTGGGGGTGAGGCTGATACAGTTGTGGTGCTGGGGATAGAACCACAGCCCATGTGTGCTTGCCTAAGCTTGCCTAAGCAGGCGCTTTAGACCACTGAGCTATCTCACTGGCCCCAGGTTTTGCTTTTTAAATCTAGACTCTAAGTCAAGGTTTCCATGTTGCATTGGGATGCATTTTGGGAACCGTGGCTTGTGTTTTTTTTCTCCTCATCACTGGTACCTCAGGGAGTCCATGCTGGCAGTCTGGTTGGATGCTGAGCTGCCTCTGTCCCTTTCCCTCCCTGAGTAGATGCAGGTTGAAAGTTACTTGCAAGAATTCTGTGCACCTGGTGTGTGGGTCCTTCCCAGTGTGTGACCTCAGGTGACACAGCAGGCAGCGCATCTCCTTCTCTCTGTCAGCTTTGGTCATGTGATTGCTGTGTGTGTCAGATTGTTGCCTGGGGATGTGCCACTGTCCTGGTCCTTTCATCCCAGGAGGACTTTAGTACCCACAGATCACCCTGACTAAGTCACGTATTACATCAGGGTTTGTAGAACGGTGGCTTTCCTCTTCAGTTACTTTCGTGTTGGCTGGCATTCCTCTCTACAATGATCCCTCTGTTTAGCATCTCTGTGGATTCGTGGAGTCCTTCTCTTTCTCATTCCCTTTCTCTTCTCCTTTTTTATTTTCTTCACAGTCCATTATTATCATTATTCTTTTGGAGTTCAGGTTGCTCTAGTTTGGCCTGTGAGAGCCTGCTCAAGCTGACACGCTCTGAGCAGACTTTCTAATCTCATAGTACCATGATCTCTCCTCCTGGGGTATTTTTGACTTTCAAAGGCCTGAGATTTCTCTCTATACCCAGCTCCCACCCATTCTATGAAATCTGGTTAGAGGACAGTAATTTTTCTTGTGATGATTTAGCATTGTTAAAACCTCTTGCATCTGCAGATACTTGGGGAGTGCCAATCACATGCTGAGGTGGTCCAGTGGCCCTGAGCTCCTAGCACCAGTGAAGCAGAGGCTGGGATGAATTTGAACTCTGTCTTTCCTGGTCTGGCCAAGGTGAACTCTCCTGTTAGTTGGAGATGACCAAGAGACATGAGGGTAGAAAGTGACCCATCCTGGGTAAACAAATTCTTCGGTGAGGGTGAATGCAATCCTCTTTATCCTTCATGCTTTTAGAGTGTTGAGAAGGGAGCTTTAAGCAGAGTGACCTGGAGCAAGTTTAACTGCAAGTGTGCCAACTTGGGTTAGGGCACAGGCGGCTCTATGCCAGCTATGCTTGTGGATACCCAGCCTGAAATCGTGGTCGTCGACTTTTCCTCAGACCCAAAACTTTCACCTCAGGTTATTGTTTTTGTCAGCAATCTTCACATCATTTACATTTAATATAGTCTCAGATATGCTCAGAGGAATCGGGCCCCCTGTTGTTGAACAGGGTGTCAGGAGTAGACAGCAGAAGCCCACACATCTGGCTCTGTCTGGTTCTTTGGCCACTAGCTCTTCCATCATGAATTACACATCCAGCAGTTTCCCTGGAAGGCTCAGGGGGGAGGCAGAGACCTGAGGGGGACTTTTGCTACCATTTACACCTTTTATAGACTCTTCTGTCAGAGACAGTGATGGACACCACACTTATTCATAAAGGCATGAAAAGCGAGAGCCTCTTTCAACAAGATGGCGAAAGAGTCAGCCTTGTCTGGGAACGTGTGTCTTTTCCATGCTCAGTTTTAAGAAAGAACATTTTTTTTTTTTTGTAGCTGTGCAAACCATTTAATTGATGTTATCATCGCTGAGACTGTCAGCAGCATTTATTGTATTCAGAGTTTGTTTCCTGGCCTATTGTAGATTGCAAAAGCACCTGCCTGGCCAAGCCATCTGGGGCAAATCAGGCCACACATACAGAGCTCCCAGCACAGAGCCTGGTGCAGCATAGCAGCTCAGGAGACTCTGCCCAGGAGAGTTTGGTGGCCTCCGTGACCTGGCTCTGGGACCATTTGGAATGAAAACTGGTTGTTTTAAGTCATCAAGTAATTCTTATGTCTAACATGTGAGGTCTCCCGGCTGTCTGCTTCGGTGGATAAGCTGTAAGTGGATGCCAGAGGGCATTGTAACTCCTTTCCCCTCATTAGTGGAGGAGGAATTAGCCAGTGGGCTGCTTTGCTTGGTGCTCGTGGTCTGCCCATCTCCATTTGAAACCATTTTTGATGTGAATATGTTTCTTCCATGCAGGGTCACTGGGCCACACACATACAATGTGCCCGTCAGCACCTAGTGCAGCATTTTGGCTGGGCCAATGCATGGGTGGGGCATTGAGCCGTTAAGAAAATGATGGAGACAAGCCAAGAGGTGTCACAGTGCTGCCCGGGGTCTGCCTAGCCTGGGGTTTTCTGTGCTCTATGTCCTTGACTGTACTGTCCCCTACCCTTGCCAACCCCTCTTGTGATGATCTGACATCTTTATGCACCTCTAGAATTGGTGAAAACTGTGTTATTGATTCAGTGACAAGATTGGCTTAGGCTCTGTCTATAGAATGCACCAGTTATGCAGCTGGAAATGTGGAGAGTTGATTACCTTACTTTTTTTTCCCCCAAAGAGTTTAATGCAGTCTGATACCTAGATTGCTCTTCTGACACTTGGTGTCCTGGGAAGTGACTCTGACTTCTGTTCAGTGAAGTTCTGTTCTGCACTATCTTCCATGTTCAATCTTCATCCTGAAGTTCACATGGGAGCCAAGAAAGCTTTCCTGTTAGGACCGCTCGCAGGGCCCAGTGCAAGGTGGGGATTCTCTGCTGCTATGATGCCACCCTGTTCTTGCTTGTGCTGCTCTTTCTCTTGCATTCTTGAAATACTTTAAGTGACCTTACGTTGGAGTGGGATCTGCCCCATAAAGCGAAGGAATCCAGATGGCAGCCTTGAGCACTACCACAGTCACCCCCCAGACCTTGAGCTCAAGGTCGACCATGACAGTCTCCTCCAGGGCCCTGCCTACCTGTCCTGACCCCCCATGGAGAGGAGGCAGAGACGGGGATGCAGGGATGTAGTTTTTTTTTTTTTTTTTTTTCTTTTTTTTTTTTTTCTGAGTGCATTCCAAGAACACAGATTCTCTATTGGGGCAAGGTCTGGGAAGCAGCAGGTGGGATGCTCAGGAGGGGCTGTTTGCTAGGATGGGGAGGCTGAGGCATGTGGAGAAAATGCTGAGGCTCTGTGAGGAGCCCCGGTGAGCACTCAGTGCCTGGGGAAGAGAGCAAGGAAGATACAGCCCATCCATGAGCTGTGGGTGCCAGGATTGGAAGCAGCTTCCTCTGGGACAGAACCAGGGGAAGAGGGAACCTGACACTGTCTCCCCCAGCTCTTTCCTCTGCTGTTGTTCACTTGGAAGCTGAGAATCAGGAGCCCAGGCAGAGCCTGCACGACTGCAGAGCTGGAGGGACACAGGGAGCATGTCCAGCATGGTTTTCCTTTCTTTCTCTCTCTCTCTCTCTCCTCTCTCTCTCTCCTTTTTTCACAGAACAAAGATTGTTCCCTTTGTTTCATAGAAATGTATTCTTCGGAGAGCCAGGAAAAATAAATCCTGCCAATAATTAGATACTGTTTAGAGATTCAATTGAGCAAGTCTTTGCACTAGGAAAGAGACACGGCCTGCCCCTTTCCGGAGGTTTCCCATTCCCTACACTAATTTTGATTAACATTCCTTTATTTCCTTGATTTTATTTAGAATACCTCATGAATATTTAACCACCCAGCCTTGGATAATTTCACTCTGCTATGTTTTATATAAGAGACTTTCTAAACTCTTTCCTCTTGTGCTTGCTAGGGTGGGAGATTAAGGGAACCACCTTGAGCTTCTTTGGCTACTGAGAAAGTTAGTGTTGACTCCCCATCTCTTCTGACTCCATACTGGGCAGAGAGAGCAGCTGAGACATAGGCAGTTCATCATCTTGTCCTCAGGCCACAAAGGGAAGGGCCTTAGATCTCTTCATGCGTGAGTTCTCTTAGATAAAGAGGCCAAGGATGCAATGTCAGATGCCATGGATATGCACCACTGTTTGTCACCCTCACAGGCTTCTGCAGGGAAAGACAAGAGCAAGTCAAGTTATACCGCACATGCTTGTTCTGTACAGAGTCCAAGGGTGAACCAGCACATCATACCTTCTGGACTTGAGTGAAGTCTTCTGTACCTTAACTCCAGGTAGAGCTCATTTGGGGACTTGCTATCTTGCTTCCATGAATACTAAGTTCATTGACACTCATGTCTTTGTCATCTGAGTATCATCATGATGTCATTGATGTGTCCTTAGGAACCCTCTACTGTGTTCCACAGGGCACACCTCTACGATCTGCATGTTTATCCTCATTTTGTCCACTTTCCTACAGGTTGTGTAGAAACAACTTCATTCATTCAGTGTATATGTATTAGCCATTCACCATGTTTCACTCATTCATGTTCTGGAGCATAAGGACAATGAACCAGAGTCTCTACCCATGTAGAGTTTCTAACTAGGGAAGGGAGTTTGTAGTGGAGACATATAATATACAATAAACTTGCCTAAATGTATATGAAGGTTGGTAGAATAGTTTTGATGATACAGGGAGGAAATGAACCAAGGAAAGAGGAAGAGCAGTTGGGGGAGTGTGGAATCTTAAGCCAGTGATTGCAATTTTAAACCAGGGTAGGTTTGGGAAGATGATATTTGAGCAGCCTCATAGGAGCAAAGGGAAGGAGCCATGGCTATAATAAGGAAGATCCTGAGATGGCTCCAATAGGAGACATGAAGAAGCTTGGGTTTCACAGGGTCAACCGGAATCTAGAGTTGATAAACAAATGTGGGGAGTAAGTGGGCAGAATAATATAATGATATGGCTCACACAGGAGAGTGTAAGAAGGTATCAGATGGCAGGTGTAAGTTGAAGGCAGTGGCAGCATCCTGAAAAGACAGACATGGGTGGGCGATCCACAGGGGACCACCTTACTTAGCCCGAAGTGGGTGACGGGGTAGCTGTGCAAGCATTGCAGAGTGAAGAGCAGTTGCTCTGTTTTGGAAATGCTAACTCTGAGACAGGATCTACACATTGAGTTGAAAGGGAGGTGATGGGGTCGCACAATGAGTCAAGGTTGGATGTGGGGACTGGAGACCAATGCAGAGGAGAGCTTGTGTTCATAGCCAGGCGTTGGAGGAGTCCCCATGGGAGTGAACATGGACAAAGGGGGATAAAGGACTAGACCCAGTCCCTTCAGGGAGCTAGCAGAGGTCATAGGTGAGCAGGAGAGGTTGTCCCAGAAGTGGAGTGCGTAGGAAGGTGGGGGTGACAGCCAAGTGCAGCCTGCTGAATCGGTGACAAGGTCTGTGGGGATCTGGGGACATGGGGAAGAGCCGGCTCAGTGCTGGTAGTAGAATCCCAATTGGAATAGACCTAAGAGAAAGGAGGGGCAGAAAGAGAGGCAGACAAAACAGGTCACTCTTCTCAGAAGTTCTGCCACAAAAGGGTGAGGAAGAAACAACAGAACAGCTCGTAGGGAAAGAGGGAAAAAGATATTTGACTTGTTAGAGAAAAAAAAAAAGAAAAAACAGCACATCTGTATGCTAATGGGATGGTCATTTTTCCCCTGAATTCATTGACTTTACAGAGTCTTTTTCTTTTGTTGCTTTTGAATTAGCTTATTTTAATCTTTGTCCCTTCTTTCCCATCAGTACAGTAGATCCAAACAGTTGTCATTCAGTAAGAAATGCACAATACCATGCCCTTGAGTTCTGTCCCAGTCCCTCTGTGCACTGGGCTCATTTAGACAATTTGACAGGGCTCATGAAGCACATTTGTTATGTCACCTTCCTCATTATTGCATCCTGTTAAGTAGCTATGAAGGCAATTTTCTGGGTACTGTTTTCTTTGTGCTACTGTCATTTGTGGTTTGGCTTACAGGACAGTGGGATGTGTTGTGAAACCATTCTTTAGAGGAGCATATTGGATCTCTTCTTCTGGATTTTACATCCCAGAAATAATTCTTTTCCCTTCCTAGCTAAAAATGACCCAAGTCAGTTAGGTTGTGGGTAAAAGCATGTTTGTTGGGTCTTGAGTTTGGTATTTGTTTCACTTGGTCCGAATAATGCTGCAAGTGCTATCCTCTTACGTGGGCTGTTTCAAGGTCAAGGTTTTGACCTTGGCAGTATGCCGGGGCCCTCCCTGATTTGACATATGTGCAATCTTTCTTGTTTCAGCTTTGAGACCTGCCATGCTACTGGAAACCTGACGAGCAGTTGAAATCAGTGCTTTAATCATCTAGCATCTCTAAGCATGACTTGAACTGAAAAAGCTTCTTAGTACACAGCACAGACCACTCTATCCCTCATCCACTTTACCAGGAATCCTGGGCTCATGTATAGTCTTCTGAGACATGGTTTGGCCTTAGCAGAGAATTGTCTCAGTTATTTGCAGGGGAGAGTGCTGGCTGGGTGTGTTTGGCTGAAGGTTTTCCTGGTTAAGTTTGTGCTGAGAGTGGGGCTGTGGGTCTGGGTCTGAGTTCACTCAGATTCTGTGGGCCTGCTGTCTCCTCACCTCACTAGAAGTGGAGATCATTGAGCAGATTTGTGCCTTAGCCCATTAGATGGCCTCTGACTCTTGAGAGTTCCGAGGTCTCCTTTCAACAATCAGGATCTTGTGCACGTGTTTTAAAATGATTACCTTTACACAGAAGCCAGCTGAAAGAGGCTCCTCCTGGCCAAATCTGGGAAAATTTGAAGGTCTAAAACATTTCAGGATAGGAATGAAGCATAAACTTCGAAAAATCAAGACTGCACAATCCCATGTTTATAATAAATCCATAAATATATTTAAAGTAAGAGAGGAGGAGGCTTTTGCTAAGCACTAGCTGTTTCATGTGGGAGGAGTGCTGGCCTGGGAAGTTCAGTTTCACAGCCACCACAGTAAAGATTAGACCAGATAAAAATCATAGGTACATGAAACATCCAGGGTAAGGTTTTGATAAAGAGGAGGATACATGCATGGTCCTAAAATATCTCCCAGTGGCCTTATAGGCAGCAAGAGGTAGCAGCTACACAGTGGGTAAATCTGTCGATACTGTGACTAAAATTATTCTGATCAGTGTTAATGTCTATGAGAGCATCCCATAGGAACAAGGGATCATGTCCTTCAAAAATGCCATAGCTATGTCAGATGAAAAATTAAGGAATCGCTCCAGATTACGGGACCCTGAGAGAGAAGCGACAGTTAAATGCTAGACAATGATTAGGTCCTGAGCTGCAGCAACAATGCCTTAACAGAAATAACAGGGCCAGTTTTGAATGTGGGTGGTAGATTAAATAAAAGGAACAATGACACACTTAACAAAATTGACAAGAGTGCTTTTTTTTTTTAGAGAATGTTCTTATTCATAGGAGCTAAACATGGAAGATTTAGGGGTAAAGGTTGTGTAGCATACACTGTTAGAACATCTCAGGGAAATGATGCCGATCATTGGAATTTATATGGATGAAGAAACAGAATGATAAAATAATGGGCCAGAATATTGACAGTCAATGAATCTGAGTGAAGGGTTTGTGGGAATTCCACATAGTTGTTTCAGTTTTTCCAGAAGTTTGGAGAATTCACAGATATCCTCCTGCCTCGGCCTCCCAAATGTTGGGATTGCAGATGGGTACCACCATGACTGGCTCAGAAAGCATGTTTTTTTTTTTCATTTATTTTTATTTTATTAAAATACAAATGTCAATCAGACAGTTTCAAGACACCTTAACCATACACATTCGATGAATTAATACATTGCAAACTATTTTCATAATGTTTTGGTATTGTACAAGGTGCATACATGATATTATATTTACAGATATTATTTTAGCAGATATCTCTTATCAGTGAATTAAGA